>JZKD02S1674262.1:365294-410192 GCA_000966675.3 Picea glauca
TATGTTTGTGTGCAGGTTCACAAAAGAGGCTTCCTTTACTTGAATCCACCTTCACTAGCTCCACATCAATTGGCAGTTGACTGAGAAGATTATTCAAAGGTTTTATTTTCCCTTCTCTTTAAATTTTCGTTGATTGCATGTCAAAGGATGTAATTGAATTAGCTTTTCTCACTCACATATTTTGTACTTTTTATTTTCCGTATGCACCAACAATTAAAACCTATCGAGTAACTACATTTAATACACCCTTGCACCAAATCACACACAACACCTCTTTTAGCCACCTCACCTCCTTGTCTATTTTTGTCCTTGTCCATTTAAAAGGAGTTTTTCTTTAACATGTTTCAAAGCAATGCTACTAGGTGGGAATATTTGTTTACTTTAATAATATTCCATTAAGCCCAAAAATACTATTTAGAGATATTTTTTAATTTTAGCCACCGTGTTATTGCATTGACTCTATTTGGATCAGCTTTGATTCTCTCCATTGGAATTATGTGGCTTGCATATTCAAATTCTTCTCAATTAAATGTACACTTTGACATTTTAGCATAAAATTGGTTTTATTCAAGAATGGCTATTATAAAACATATATATAAATAATAATTGTAAAATATTATTATAACCATATATATAACTAATAAATTTATATATATTTCAAATTTCCAATGGGTTTCCAACTATGGAAGTAATCATGTAGTGAATCAGTCATTGAATTGCATGGGTTGGGAGTAATGACATGCATAGTACATGTATTTCATATTCCATCAATATAATCTTGCTCACTCGCATGGTACTTATATTCAATATTTCCTCTATATTGCATTGCTCATGCTATTTTACCTTTATATGACTATAGTGGTCCTCATCCACCTATTATAATGCCTCCTCAATCCTAAATTTAGTATGATGGGACTAGGTTTCAATAATTTTACCAAAGCGATCTCACAAAATGGGTTCACAAAATGGGTGCACATGAACCTTCCTTCTCCACATAGATATGATGGTAGAAAGTTTCAATTGTACTAGAAGATAGAAGCTCTGAGGTAGATGGTGATGAATAGTTGTGCCATGGGAACTTTATTGTCGATTTTGTCATAAATGTTGTAGATAATTTGGAGTGTACCTAAATTCAAATCAACGGGGGAGTTTATATATAGAATGTGACATTGCAAAGGATTCAATATATTTGTAACTTCTGAATTGCTTTTCATATTTTTCTTACATGTTCAAAATTCAAAATTCAAAATTTGTAAATTTAAAAATTGACAACCTAACAATTTAGAGGACGAATCTTGTTATTTTGAGAAATTTGTTGGAGACTGAACAAGCCTTTCTTCTAGAGCATTCATCTAGTCGATATCTTGCACACTTGATCATGCATCTTGTGGACCACTTGCTATTTTTGGATATGGAGCACTCTCCATGTCAAAAATATTTTATTGTATTTGTATGCAAGCATCTTCGGGGGTGCACTATTGAGGCATTATTTTACTATTTGATGGATCACTTGACATTATCAACCACTCATGTATAGGAGGCACCTCACCTTCATGTGATATTTTTAGAGGATGTTGCTTAACTACTACATTATTTTATTATTATTTGAATTGTCATGGAGTTAGTTAGAAAATATTGTATTTTATTGAAACAAAGATGAATTTCCCTCTATATAAAGAGGAGCTTCTCTCCTTTTCATGAGGGATTTGGCACTTGGAGATTTAGGAGTTAAAGAAGTGATGAAGTATCAAGCTTAGGAATTGAATCTTGATGGAACTCCTTTGAAAAACCATTCTTGAATATTAATGGAAGATTGAGGTATTGATCCACTTTGATGGACGGTTTATTTATGCCTTTCAATTTGTTGTTCATGTTGTTGTATATTTTTGTTGTTGTCATTCTTTTATAAAATCTTAGTAATGAATTTATTCATCTATGAGTATAGCAATTTGAAGAGGCTCTCCCTTTTTCTATATTTGTTGTTTTATTTATGCTTGTGTCCTCCTTTTTCTATCAACTAAGTTGCATATTTAGAAGCACATTATAGCCATAAAAAAAACACCTTTATAATTTTATTTATGAGTGGCAATCTTAGCCCCCAAGACTAGTTTTATACAACATATTTCCAGCAAATACTTAAGGTTCAAATGTATCAAAGTATGATCTTTCTACCTTAAGTGCATAGCTTAAATATGAATGTATCAAATAGTTACTTTATTTACTAATTTGTAGAAGATGGTAAAAAATCCTCTTTTATCATATGACCTACTTCAAAGTAGTTTTTTGTGACACACTCTCTAATTTATGCAATGCCTTATGATGCCATTAGCTCATGATTGGTACGAAATATTTTACTTACATCTCTTTTTATCATTTGTGTGTCCTTCATTTTCATATCTTGTCCTTATCTTGACATCATCAAAGTCTTACTCACGTAGTTACGTACTAGGGTAATTACAAAGTGAATGTTGAAAATGATGATAGGAAACCTGATAGAAATCTGTGGGGAGTCCAAATTTGTTTTTATTTTTATTTTTTAAATAATACAGTGTCCTCGAATATCCAACCCCGTGAAGTTTGCATCTGATGACAATGCCATAGGTATGACACCCTATGGAGTCAGATATCCGACGACCCAAGGGACAGGATGGTCTGACTCCATGAAGTTTTCATCCGACAGCCATGCCATATGTCTGACAGCCCTATGGATTTGGATATCTGACCCCTATGGGGAAGGATGATCAACGTTCCAGCGATTGATCCGATGGTCACGAAAGACGTATATTTAACAGCTATAGGGGTAAGATGATCGATAGCCCAGCCTCTTATCCAAAGACTATGGAAGTCGGATAATCGATAGCTACTATTATGTGTCGACTAACCAACCACGTCCCACCATTATCATCCACACTCATTATTCTTCTATATATGATCCAGATCTGCTCTACTATTGTATGGAGGTTAGTTATTTATGATAAATAAAATTAGATCTGAGGTATTTGTGGCTATCTATTGTTTTAAATCTTGTTGTGTATCTATCGTTGTCATATATCTATCATTTACTTGTTACAAACACAATAAAACCCATCATCATAAACCCCAATGCAACTCAAGAATACTAAATCAACAAACTATTTGACAAAATACCACAACCAACAAACACTCAAACTTCAAATGTTCCAAGCAAAACCACTTGGAAACATTACATGTGACCCACTTACTAGAGCATAATATCAACCACCAAAGTAAAACAGGTCAAAGAGCCTAATGTCCAATCAAACGTTACATAATCAAAAGAAGTTTAAAATGAAACAAACTCAAATGCCTCAAATATTGAAATGACACTCACCATAATACCTTACTTGTATCTCATGGAGCAAGACCCAATGTATTTCAGAAGCCAGCTGATGTAGTGGATATCATCATGATGAACCTATAACTATGGTGGTGAGGTGGGTATTTATCTACGCAAGTGGACACTGTTGGTTAATTTGTCTCTCGGTACTCCATGCCTACAACCTAAGGGCCTCGAGACATCATCTCCTTAGTTATCCCTAGGAGTTGGGGATAAAATCTGACTCCTACTTGGGTACATGTGTTCGTTGTAGAGTGCATGAGAACCACAACATCTCTTGGTGGACCTATGCCTACATTGAAACATAAAACTATAAAATATAGGGTGTTTCTATCACCCTTCGTCCATATATATCAAAACCAAAATGACAACAGTTCTAAATAGGAAATTTTTTGCATTTTTTCAAAATTTTCTAAACTAATCATGAAATCAACATCCAAGTAGAGAAAAATGAAATATGAAATGTATCTAAACTATCATGAGAAATGAATATGCAAGTTCAGGAAATCAAAATGACCTACCTACTTACCTTGGGCCTGGGCCTTGAATAATTCAAGTTATTTGAATGTAGGGTTGGAGAAAAGACCCATCCACTAGTAATGGCATCTTTCTCTCGTCCAAAGTTGTCAAATAGTACATCATTTTCTCAAACTTCTTCTTGATGATATAAGGGACAAGCTAAGCATTGTCATCCCTATGGTCGTATTTAGGTTTTCCCTTCTTCTTGTCCCACATGAACTCAAGACTTACTTCACTATAGTTGATGTAAGGTATATCCTAGATGTAAGGATATGAAGGAGGTCATGTTTTCACTGCATTTCTGATGGCTTATTCATTTTCTTTTTCCTTATCATCTTCTTTCTTCAATATCTGGATAGACCCTGGTTCTTTTCTTTGGAAATTTGTAAGCTTTTTTTTGTACTCATCTGTCCTTGGGAATAGCATATCTATACAGTCCTCCTACATGAAAGGTAAATCTCGTGGATCATACTCGATGGTTTCTAGAACCTCATCAAACTCATGCTCACTTGTATAATCAGGATTGTTGGGATCCATCATATGCTTGTCAACTTACTTTCGACTATATAATACCTCAAAGGTGCCATCCCCCATGGGAATGTGAGCATGGGTGAGATTCATGCTAAGAAAACCTCCAAGAGCAGTGTTGAGGAAAATATATGAAATGATCTTACTCAAACATTTTCAAATCATACTTGGCTAAAGAAAGATAGACGGGAATATCACACTGTGTTTATAGCCATCAAAATTGGTATCTTAATTCACAAGTATTGATTACAAGTGCTTAGGATGGTTTTTTTTTTAAATAAAAGCTTGCTGAAAAATTCATTATTTATGTAATTTTCTGAACATAAAAGATGCTGAAATAAATATAGAGATAGAAGTAAAGACACCAAGTCAATAATCAAAACAAATGAGACATAAAGAAATAGTTTATTTCATTCCAATAATCGAAATAATGATTCTCTTTACAAAATTTCCTGAGGAAGTTTTGGACCAAAGTCAAACTTAGATGTCCTTGATGAAACATACAAAAGGACTTCTGACAGAAAGTAAAAAACCGAACTTTAAAAGCGGAATCAGCTTGCCACAGATTGCTGCCCACTCGACTCTACACAATAGCCTTTATCAATCATGAAATTTAATTCACAAATATACAAGTCTACACAGACTATCAAAGATAGATCAACACCTCTGAAAAACAAGTGTCTGAATGATGTAATTCAACCCTGAATATTGTTGTCTACAATAGGACCCTTCTATCATAAAAGAGAATCAGGCTTCCAATGAATTGAAGAATGAATGAAAACTAAATTATCTTTAAAAAAACACACAAAGAGCAGACCTTAGTATGTTTCTCCTTATATTCCCCTCTTGTTCCTCCTTTTCCTTTTTCCTTTAAGCAAATTAGAATTGGTTGAAGTAGTTGAAATACTTCTTTAGTTAAGTTGACTAAAACTCAACCAACTTTTTAGTTAAGGGGGGAAAGTAATAAAATCATAATAAGGGTTTTAATAAATAATAACTAGTAGGTGGGACCCCTTGTGACTCCCTTTAGTTCCTTAACAATCATAATACAACTAGTTAATGAAACAAAACATCCCTCCTTGTGACTCCCATCATCAATTTCATATTTAACAATTTATATCAATGATAATTGAAATTATTTCCAAAAATATATTACCCATATATCCAAAAAATAGTGTGTTGTCCAAAATTTTAGAAGTCGACTGTTCTCAACGATCAATAAATAAAAACACTTAAAATCCATATTTGTCACTCTGGGAGGCAATATTTCCCTTGTTGTTGTTGTCACCCTTTTATCTCTTTGAATTTGTCTTAGGAAGTGTGGAGCCTTTAGTCCTAATCTCACTGATCACACGAGAGCAATCATCTCTCAAATGCATGCGAGAGGACACAGATTTGGCAGAGTCATTTGAGGGTGAGTGTTGGCACGAGGGTAGACCTAGGGTTCAACACTTCAACAACGCACCAACAAAACCCTAACTACCAGCCCTTTCAAAAACACCTGCAAAGTAGGCGAAGTCTCACCCGAGGTAGAAGCAAGGGGGTTTATAGGACTCGAGTGTCTGTAACCAAGATGGGACATAGATCTGTGATAATAACACTTCGCAGAGTATTCTAGCAACACTTAGAAGGTGATATGCATTAATCCATTGGCTTAATTAACATCACAAAACAAACCCTAAGATAGATCGGTGCAGTAACAATAAATATTAAGCACTTCGATCACTAGCACATAGCATTGAGTTAGATCTAACATTCATTCATTCATAACATAACTAAAGAACTAAGCATCAATAGACCTATCTAACATACATAAAAAGAAAATCACTGAGCAAATTCATAACATAGCCAACAAATCACAAAGAAGACCAAAGACACAAGATATATGTGGTTCACCCCAGTGTGGGGATACGTCCACCAACTGCTTCATCTTCTTTATTATTCTTCAATCTCTTACATTCATTCGCTCTTGTGCACTAAGCCACAAAGCCAAGCTTTGCAACTAGATAGGAGATTTGTGCATTGTGCACCAGATCCTCCTTCCCAAAACTAGGTTAAGGCATAGAGCCAACTCCTCTATTGAGAATAGAGCCTTACATACACATTATGTTGCACAAAGCAACTCAGAACTACTTGAACTTAGCTTCGCAAGCTATTTTCTTCTCCCTTTCTACATTACGTTCTTACTTATTTATACTTTTAAAATAAGGCCTAATCATGGGCAAACCCATGGGCTGACATCCCATAACCCATTACAAAAACCCTAAGGAACCCCTTGTTGGGTCCACATAGCCTAAAAAATAAGTGAGATCTGTGATCTCCGCTCCGCTTGGGTGCTCCATCTTCATCCAGCCTATCGAAGTCCACAAAGTGGTCCAAACCTGACCAAGGTTTCCTCAAAACTTGGTCGAGGGCCAACAGGCCCCAAACACTCACTTGTGACTCGCCCCAAGTCACTCAAGTCTGGGCAACGTCGCTTCAAAGGCATCGAGATTCACTCGAGCTACCTCGACTTGCTTCTTCGCCTGAGCCTCCTTCTCAGCGAGCTCTTGTATCATTTTCTTTGTAATAGGTCCCTCCAGGCATTGTTCTGTTGTCGCAACCACTTGATCCAATTGCAAGACTTGTCCTTCAATTTATTCAAACACCTTGCAAGCCTCATCCTGCACATGTTGTAGCTTTTACGCAACTTCCATTACTCTTCCCTGGATGGCAGTAATCTTCTACTGCACTGCATGTTGTTCCTGGGACCTCTTCATTCTTTCAACTTTGGTGAGCAGCTTCATCTACGCCTGTACTGACAATGCATGTTGTTGCGCCTTCTGTAACTATACTTCTAGTTTCCTTAGCTATGGATCTTCTGCGAGGCGTTCATAAGTCTGTGCACTTCTATCGCTTGGTTGTTTGCATTCTGAGGCGAGGGATCTGATCCTTATTACTGTGTTCTTAGTGGCTTCCTTCCTCTGGTTTCACACCTCCTATAGAGTGCTCGGTACTACTTGGATCTCCAGCTCCTTTATCCTCGCTTGAAGTTGTTGGATGGTATTAGCGAGCTTCGCCACGTGAACCTCTACTTGCTCCTATTCCTCATGTGCCAAGCCTAGCACAGAGCAACATGATTTATTCACCACTTCTTTGACTCCAGTTTTCTCTGCAAGCAGCTAGTCCTTTTCTCTCAGTATATTCGTTGTGTCCTCCTGGAGCATTGCCCGAAACTCATCTCTCTCATTTTCATAGGTGGTTACACAGTATCTCGCTACTCATAGTTTCTCTAAGACTTCCTCTTTTTCTTGTTTCAAGGCTTTTGTAGCCTTGTCCTTTTCTTCCTAGATTTTCTGAAGTCGAGCCTCTGTCATATCTGCAAGTCTTCTTAATTGGGCTAGTTCATCCCCCAATTATGAAATCTGGGACGAGGAGGGTGCAGTAAGTAATGTGTGGATCAATTGAATAGCTTTTTGTATTTCCTTCATTTCCTTCTCGACCCTTTCATACAGTTTGTCCTGCTTCACTTCATATCTCTAAAATATTTCCTTGGAAGCGTCCTCCATGGATTTGCGGACCAAGATGATGTTATCCTCCATGAGAGTGGCCTCCAACTAGGGCTTTCTAGTGCGTGTGCTTTTCCTAGATGAATATTTCTACGGAGAAACCTTCTTCTTCTACAGTGTTATTGTTTCAGTAGGGGGATCTTTCGGCGGTGTAGCTTCACCTTCTCCTTGATTTTCTCCTTCATTCCCTCTTCCTTGTCCATTTTCTCCATCACCTCCTCCTAGTGAGTTATATCCATTGTCTTCAGAGGCATTGTCCTCCTCATCAGTCTCTATATTATAGACTTCCTCCTTTTTCTTGTTCTTCTTTGTCCCACTAGACTATATGACATGCTCGACCCGGGTAACTAGGGGGCTTCCTATGATGTCAGTGTCAGAGAGTTATGCATCCTCAATAGGTACAAGGAACTCCTTCAGCCACTCCTTCGTGATATGCTCCATGTCTTCGTCTGTCGTCTTGTAATATGACTATAACTCTTCCTTTCTCTCATCTCAGTGTGCAGTGATATAGATGAAATGTCGATCTGCGCAGAACACTGGTGCAAGGTGTATGGTGCCATCCGCGGAAATGATTCAATGGAAACCTTCAGTTGCTAATAATACACATGGAACACAACATTTTACTACCATTGCTTCGACATGTCGTTGGTGTACCACAAGGTAGAAAACCTAGCAACCAATGTCTATGATGGTTCAATCTCCGGAAAGGTGGATCCTTTAGGCATTTTCCAAGCAACAAATGCAATCAACATGATCATACAACTAAAGTGGAATTCATATCCCTGATATTGAGCTTCGCAGTAGTCTTTCTCGAGTTCATTGATGAGGTAACTCGTCCAATTCATATGCATTCCCTCCACACATTTTCCTGCGAGGTCCACCATGAACCCGGTGACCTGTGTGGGGCGGTTCTTTCTTACAATATTTCCAGCTATGAGTTGGCATGTGAGGCACACTACGCCATCCTGGATAGAGGCTACCTTGAAGCCTCGCTTTCCCTTTTCAACGTCACCATAATCCTCCTTGATGCATTGTGCCAGGCAGTGGTCTAAAGGCTTCCCTGGATAAAACTATTGAGGGTCAGGTCCCTTCATGCTTAATCCTGTAATCAAGTGGATAAGCATCAGTACCACAGTAATCTGTCGATCGAGCCACAGGTATCTGCCATGGTAGAATGAAAAGAGGAGTTTAACACAAGCGTTAACCTCCTAGTGAAGGCCAAAATGGGGAATCTTCATCACATTGAGTACAGTGGACTGTGCGAGTTTCTTAATCCATGGATGGGAGACCAGGCGAGGCTTCTTCCCAGTTTTCTTTGTCAGGTATTGGTGGGGTGCGAGCATGGAATAATTCTTTTTGTCGCCGAGATTAAAATTTCCATTCTTCAGTAGTGGGATCTATCTTAGTTGACTCACAACTACGTGTATTCCTTTCGATATGTACGCAGTGACTAGGGTGTACTCAAAGTCATGTGGGATTCTATCGTGGTTAACCGCACCAGCCAAAGGCGGGATATAGTCTGGTAAGATCGACGGGATTTTCTTTGCATTAACTGGATCACCATGATGCTTACTTCATTGCTCAGTAATGGGGTTAACACGGAGAGAACATCATCCAATCAAATGGGAAGCCTGAAGCCCCCTAGTCGATGATGCCTATACTCCTTCAGATAATGGTTTATCAGCCATCAGCTTCTTTAGGACCTCTTCGACAGACTTCTCTAGTTCACTCAGTTCTCTCGACATTCTCAGTTTAAAACAAACAGGTCGGGGTAGAAGAATGGATAGGCAAGGTAGAAAAATGGATGGTGAGGTCTGATAACACAATTCGACACACAATCACGTCTCTTCTTGGCTCAGTTAATCACGGGTGGAAACAATTGGTCCCGGTGCAGCGTTCGACGAGTTAAATAAGCAGGGCCTCGTAACAGATTCTTTTAATAGGCATGAATGCTTTCATCAATGTGAATATGTTCATTATGGCATGGTCTCAACATCCCTAGAGCGTTCCATCCACCCATAAATGTGTTTCCTAGCCATTCCAGAGCGTTGTTCTAATGGTAGGGGTTCCTATAATGATCATATAGCTTCGCCAGGGCGAAGTCCCATTCTGTGTGGTCCTGTTGTTCTGGTGAGGTTCAAATCCTGTTAACCTACCTCTTACGAGGTTCCAGTCTATGAAGTCTTCCATATGTTCTATATAGCTTCCTGTAGCTTTTCTAACTTGTCTTTCTTTTTATTGATCTTCCTTGCCTTCTTCCCTGTAATCTGAGTTTCTCTAATAGTTTTTGGAATCCTCTTTCCATTCTTATTCTTATATTCTCCTGGAGTGGTGACTTCACATTGTTGATGTGCTCTCAAATGGTTCAAAGTTAATATCCTTTCTCTTATTAATTCGAGGGTGGGTATTCTTCTTTATTGCATGGATAGGTCTTTCAAACCTTCTTGCGTTCTTACAACCTCGACAGCTAATTATATTTCCTTCTATTGCTTCGACTTATCTTCTCGTTCTTCTATTAGTCGGTCTATTTTTCTAGCTATGAAATCTCTTAGTTATTTCTTTTTCTTTTTTGTAGCTTCTTCCTATTTTTTCCTTCTTATTTGATCCTTCTCAGTCCAAGTCTTTCCTAACAGAAGTGGGAAAGGGGCATTGTTCTCAACAAACTTAATGACCTCAAATTCCTCTTCAGTCGATGTTCCATGGATAAGAATAGGTACGTTAGTAACTCTTCCACATATGGTTATCATCTTTCCTTTAAACAATCATGTTGGGCCTTGGTTATGGATTAAGGAAGAAATCAAAGAGAAACAAAGATAAAAGATGAAGTATGAACTGCATGGAAGGCACATTGAATGAGAATTGGTCGAAGTGGCCAAAGGAGCGTAAAAGAAGGAGTGAAGTAAGAGAAAATGAGTCATTGAATTAGAAGATCGAGGAAGACAGATTAGTAAGGAAGATGGATCGTGGACAACTCAGCAAGCGGAAAAATCCACCAACGGGTGCTTTGGAACATCTCGTGCGAAAGAAGGAGAGACAGGTTGGCGAAGCCCTAAAAATGCAGGTCAAGTTGACCTAGTGTTTTAGACACCTAGGGTTTTGGGATATAGGGTTTTGACACCTAGACATTTGTCGTGTAATGTATAAATAAAGGTCTAGATGACTTGGGGTGGGTGGGTTTTGAGTTCGTCATTGTGGGTTAAAGGAGTGATTATTATTAATCGCATGAGAGAAAGCATTGTGTTGTGAGAATATTGTTGTAATATCTTCAGTTGGGTGTGAAGATCAACCTTACAGCTGGGTGCACAAGAAGGGGAGAGAAGAAGGGAAAGAGAGAGAGATCTACAAGCTAAGTGCGCAGATATAACTGTATGTTTTCCTATAATATATCAAGAAACACAGTTATGTGGACGTGGCCCTAGGGAGAGGGTGAACCACGTATATCTTGTTGTTATGTGTGATTGATGTTGTGTTCTTTTCCTTATGTTATTTTGTTATTTCATTATTATGCTAGATCTGAGATATAGTTGTGCGAAGTATACATAAGTTGGTAAAGAATAACTATGTCTCTCTGTGTTGTTTCCCTGGAACCACATTGCATTTCCTCTGGTTGTAGACACCTGTGTCCTGCAACCCCCTATTGTTACTTTGGGTGGCAACCCCCTATTGCTACTTCGGGTGAGACTGCATCTGCTCCATAGGTGTTGCCAAAAGGGCCAGTAGTTAGGGCTTGTTGGTGCATTGTTAGAGTTGAACCATGGGTCTATCACTGTGCCAACAAATGGTTCTGTTGTCGGTACCAGGATCTTCTTGAGGGAATGTCAAGGTAGTTTCCATCGAAGACAGAGATTCAAAAGTGGATAGAAGAACAAGAGAGGGACTTCACTGAGGCTCATAATAAAAACCTTAATATAAGTATAGAGGATTGGTTGGGAAGGTATATCTTTACCAATATACACAATATTTTCTTGGAGGAATTCATAAGGAGTTATACGAGTGGTTAGCCAGACTAGAAGATACCCAGTTTGAAGTCATATCTAGATCGCATGTGGTTTGGAAATCGGCATTGATAAAGAAGGTCAAGAGAGTTGATAACATTGTGTCAAGAGAAGTAGATTACTGGTTTGATAGCACCATTGGAGGGTACATTACCGAGTTTGCTATTGATAGAGTAGATTCATATAGCCAAGCAAAGAGGTATTTCTTTAAGGGACCGAGAAGAAAATTTTTACACTTTTTGAAGTTGAAGATCAATATGCTATTGCATGAGAAGGACATCTTGAAGATATAGTAATTGGTCGGATTGAAGAGCTAATGTTCAAGAACTCAGACATCGACAACGACACAGAGGTTGGACATACACATAGTGGGAGAACCTTCAGAGAGGTTCCCCTGTTGAACCTGTTTGAGCATAACCACAAACCACTAGCACGGGACGAAGGGTTCTGCATTGGAGAATAAGAAGAGATAATTAATGAGGAACAGTCAGGATCTGCTAGGGAAGAGGAAGAGAAGATTGAATAACCGCACCGAGATGAACCAGAAACTTCAGGAACTGTGTCGATTGTCAAAGTAAGTACTATTACTCCTCTTATTGTTTTAGCAGTGTTAAGTAACCAGAGTAGCCAGAGCTATCAGAGCACTCAGAGCACTATTATCAGCAGTTCATCACATACTCAATCAAGCACCCTAGGAAGATCTATGGAAGATGAAATGAGGCTACCTATCTTTAGAGGAGATGGATCTAAAGATTCTTATCAACATTGGTTCTTATGCGAAGCTGTATGGAGTATTAAGCAAGTCAATGATGAAGTTGTTAAGAGATCTCGGTTTAGTACTACCTTAAGAGACCATGTACTGAGTTGGTACATGAATTTTGTTAAAGGAGTTGCACAACCTAAACCGCTAAATGCTATCAAGACTGTGTTGAGTGCAGAGTTCAAGAAACCCAATTCAGAGTCACGGTGCATTACAAAACTGAAAGAAATCAAGAAGAGAGTAGTTGAACCTGTTTGGGAGTTTGATCAAAGGTTTAAGACCTTGACAGGTCGTTTGAGTTTTCAGATCGGAGACGAGAAGAAAAAAGAATGGTTCATTATTTCCCTCTTGCCACATATCAGAGTTCCTCTGATGCAACAGAAGTTTTCTTCACAGGCTGAAGCGTTGGAGATTTCCATGAAACTAGAATCATCCCCTATGGGAGAATCCAGCTCAGGAATGAATCAAATTTTAAGTCAATTAACTAGCTTATCTCTACACATTGAATATATGAATAAATATAAGGGAAAATATAAAAGAGAAGACATCTGGTGTATCATATGCAAATCAAAAGGCCATGACAAGGAGCATTGTCCCTTGTTTAATGAGTACTTATCATCTGGAGCATCGAGCCCTTTAAAGCAAGTTACTCTACCCTGGTGCAAGGTATGTAGAAATAGGCATTGCCCTGGTGAATGTTATTACATGAAAAAATATGTCCAGACACCTAAAAATTTGTACTGCACATTCTGTAAATCTGTGAGGCATGATTAGAAGGATTGTAGGGCTTATGATCTTTTGCATGAAAGGTCAAGAGATACATATAGGATTCAAGGAAAGATGCAGCAGGAAGGAAATACTACACAGTTTAATTCTCTAGGAAGAGGAAACTTCAACCCTCACGGTGATTCAGAGGAAGAGGATGAGGAGGAGGCATGGGTCGAGGTCGAGGTCAGATCATTTGTTATAACTACACACAGCTAGGACACTTGGCAAGGAATTTTCAGAACCTGTGTACCACTTGCAGTTACTGCAACTCATTTGAACATGTTATTGAGGATTGTCCAGGATTGTTAGCGAAACTTCAGAAGAGGCGAGGAGGAAACTAGCAAGTACAACTAATCTAAGCAGAACCTCGTGGAGAGGATCCCAGAGTCGTTATTATCACTAGAGGAGGCATTATTACAAGAGAAGACAGGGTGACTCCAGAAAAGACTACAGAAGAATCTAGGGTCAGAAGAGTTGCAGAGAAGACACAAGTGTTTAATCCAAGGAAAGAAAAGCAGATGTTTAAAGAGGCATGAAGATAATTTGGAAGAGACTAGGATTATTCATCAAAGACACAACCAAAAGTAAGAGAATGTGGGATGCCTCTGGAATTCGATCAGTCTGCATCACCTGGAGAAGGAAAAGAGGTAAGAAATCTTATGGAATTATTATGTACTTGCATTAATTTGATTAAGGATGAAAGAGTTGTGCAAGAAATACAACACTTGATCAGACAATATGAGCCAGGGAAGGTAGACCCTCTGCTGAATAGAGAGGTACATCAAGTAGACAGAAAGAGAAGGACAAATAAGGAACTACTCCTTAATGCTCAGATTGGAGATTATGGCATAGATTATGTGGTCCTCGACTTGGGATCATAAGTCAATGTTATGACGAAACAGACCTGGGCACTGATGGGAAACCCTAAGTTGATTTACTCCCCTATCGAGCTTAGGATGGTTAATCAACAAGTAGTAAGTCCCTTTGGAAGGCTGGAGCATGTCCCTGTAGACATCGACAGGGAAAGGATGTTTGTGGGCTTCGAGGTGATTGATATAGTTGATGATAGTTGTCATTATCCTACGTTGTTAGGAATTGATTGGGATTTCAACAATTCAACTATGGTTGACTTAAAGAAATGAAGAATGACATTCAAAGGTGATGGACTTAGGGTCATTGAACCTCTTGATCTTGATGAAGGTCGCAGATACACAGAACCCATCAGAGAATAAGACCATACTTATGAACTAGAGAATATATATAAATTAACAGCAAGACAGTATGATTACATTAATCCTACAGCAGATGGGAACTTAAGATGGCGAAGTGACAGTGCAATGCTCATCAGATTCAGAAGAAGCAATAGAGAAATGGTGGAACAAAATGTATGCATTTTTTGTGCTGAGGTGTGCCAGATTGACCAGGGAAGTTCATTGGATTAGCACAGAAGTAAGAAATCTGCCCACATTTTATGGTTTAAATCATTTAGAAACATTCTTGTCAGAATTTGAAGAAATTGTACTTGTAAAACAAAAGTTGTTGGCATTGGATGAAGCCTTGAAAGAAATGCCAGTGAGATAGTGGGGAACACACAAGAATAACATCATGGAATGGGTGCAATATCGCACTTTGATGATAGTGCACTTTTCAAACCAAATCGAAGGGTGCGAAGTTTGATACACGGGTCAGAGTTGTCCGAAGGACCATGTGAAAAATTGTGAGGAGGCCTGGAGCAACATTCCTCAAGAGCAGTGGGTGCATAAATTCATTAACACTTTGGACACAATGCCTGTTAATTGGTATATTCAAGAAGAAATGTGCCTCACCACTGCATATTGGTACGGTATGACTCAGAAATTTGTAGCTACTTTTTTATTTTAAAGTCAGTACCCCATAGTAGATTTAGCTCTACAAGTTGTAAGACATAAATTCTTTGAGGAAGCACCTAACCTCCCCGTTGAGAAAGAAGAGGATGAATGGACTACACCTCTTCATAAACTACAAGGTTGTTATAATATCAATGTTGATGAAGACGATGATCCCAGGAATGTGAACATCATAGAAACTGAAGGATAGAGAGACATAGAAGGACTAGGAGTCAAACTACCCTTCATTGGATAGCCAATCAAAATCAAGAAAGTTAATATTGGAACAGAGCAAGCACCTAAGCTCGCAAACATTGGAGATTATTGGGATGATGCCACTATTGATAAGATCACAGAGATACTGCATGAATATCAGGACTTGTTCCCAACCAAGTTCACAGACATGAAGGGTATTAAAGGGCCCATGGGAGAAATGAAGATCCCCTTGAAACCAAATGCAAGGCCAGTCAATTAGAGACCTTACAGATTGAATCCCAAATATAAACAGAAAGTCAAGATTGAATTAGACAGAATGTAGGAAGCATGAATCATAGAACCTGTTGAAGAATCAGAATGGATTAGCCCTATGGTGGTCCAAGATAAGAAGTCAAGAGAGATCAGAATCTGTGTATATTTAAGGAAGTTGAATGATGCATGCTTACATGATCCATTACCTACATTGTTTACGGATGAAGTGTTAGATATTGTGGGAGGACAGAAAGTTTACTCCTTCACAGATGGATTTTCAGGTTATCATCAGATCATGATTGCTAAGGAAGATCACCATAAGAGCACGTTTGCAACAGAATGGGGTTCTTTCTAGTACACAGTGATGCCTTTCGGACTGAAGAATGCACCAACCATCTTTTCTAGGGTGGTGGTCGATGCATTCAAGGACTTTTTACATAAATTTTTTGAAGCATATTTTGACGATTGGACTATTTTTATCTTATTGCAAAATCATATTGAATGTTTAAGACTAATGTTGGACAAGTGAAGGCAATGTCAAATTTCGCTGAACCTGAAGAAGTGTATCTTATTTTTTCCCTTTGGAGTGTTGCTAGGCCATATTGTGTGTAAACAGGGGTTGCTGGTAGATCCTCCCAAGATTTCCATCATTGTTGATCTACCTCCTCCTACTTCGGTTAGACAGATGCACATTGCGCTGGGACATACGGGATACTACAAAAAGTTCATCAAGGGATATGCACAGATAACAACACCTATGGAGAAGTTATTAAAGAAAGATTTCCAGTTCCAGTGGTCAGAGGAATGTCAACAAAGTTTCGACACACTGAAACAGAAAATGGTCATTGCGCCCATTCTTCTTTTCCCATATTGGAGTAAGGAATTCCATGTGCATGTCGATGCTTCATCTATTTCATTAGGAGAAGTGTTAGCACAAATAGGAGCAGGAGATATTGACCATCTTTTAGCCTTTTCTAGAAGGAATCTCTCTATAGCTGATATAAATTACACTACCACTGAGAGAGAAGGTTTATCCATGGTGTATGCACTGAAGAAGTTTCATCACTACTTGTTGGGAGAACATTTTAATATGTTTACTGATCACTATGCGCTAAATTACCTAGTCAACAAGCCAGTGTTGGGGGGAAGAATATGCAAATGGATACTATTATTCCAAGAATATGATTTTGAGATTTTGGTCAAGCCAGGGAGAATGAACAAGGGACCTGACCACTTGTCCAGGTTAGAACATGGAGAGGAACCTACCAATTTGGAGGATACACTACCCGATGCACAATTTTTGGCCATCAGAAAGGTTGACGATCACTTCACCGAGATAGTCCAGTTTCTATCAACAAGAATGGCACCCTACGAATATACAGTCATTCAGAAGAAACAACTGGTAGTTCATGCTGCATATTTTTCACTTATAGTTGGAAAACTTTATAAGATGGGACTTGATGAGATCCTGAGGAGATGTGTTATAGAGGTAGAAATACCACTAATTTTGGCAGAATCACATGAGGGCAACGCAGGAGGACATTATGCAGGAAAACCAACAGTGTAGAAGGTTCTCAGAGCTGGCCTCTGGTGGCCCACTTTACACAAAGATGCTAAGGAATACTACAGAGCTTGCGGTGTATGCCAAATATTTGTGAAACCTTCCATAAGAGATGAGGTGCCTTTAGCACCGCACTTAACATTACAAGCATTCGATAAATGGGCCATTGATTTTGTGGGACCTATAAACCCACCAGGAAAGCGCACATGAGCTCATTACATCATCACTGTGACTGAGTATTTGACTAGATGGGAAAAAGCAAGCGCAGTTAAGGACTATAGTGCAACTACAACTGCGCGATTCATATTTGATGATATCATAACCTGATTTGGATTCCTGAAGACCCTGATGAGAGATCAAAGTACACATTTTATTAATAAGACTATTGAATCCTTAACTTGGGAATTTGAAGTTCATCATCATAAGAGTACGCCATACCACCCACAATCGAATGGAACAGTTGAATCTTTCAATAAGATCTTGGAGACAGTGCTGACGAAGATTTGCAGTGTAAACAGAGATGATTGGGATTTGAGAGTACCCGCGGTGTTATGGGCTTATAGAACCACTTGCAAGAAGATGACAATCCAGACTCCCTTTAAGCTATTCTATGGCCTAGAAGCAGTCATACCTATGGCATATTTGGTTCCTAGTCTAAGAATCGCATCATTCATAGATATGGATGACATTGGCGTTGTTCAAAACAAGCTCACACAGTTGGTAGAACTGGAAGAAGACAGGTTTATTGCAGGATTCCATCAACAGGTATAGAAGGAATGAGAGAAGGCCTACCACGACAGTCAAATCAAGAAGAAATAATTTAGGCAAGGAGATCTGGTATTGGTATATGACAACAAGTTCATGAAGCATCCAGGGACGTTTAGGACACATTGGCTTGGGACATATGAGGTTGCCTATGTTACAGAAGGAGGAGATACACAGTTGAAGACTTTGAATGGAGAATGGAAGGAAGGTTTAGTGAACGGGAGCCGGTTGAAATTGTACTATGACAACCAGCTGCCTTGTAGTTCTCAGTAAAAGCATAAGAGGAAGTTTCTAGGTACCAGTAGAAGTTGAAACTAGGTACCAGACACAGAAAAGATAGTTTGCACAAGGAAGGGAGGGACAGAGAAGAAATCATAGGCTTCTCCGCACAGTCTGAAGTCAAAGTAAAAAAGAAGGTTCAGACCTGCAGTGCCTTGGGACGAGTCACAAGTGAGTGTTGGGGGCATTTTGGGACTTGGTTATGGATTAAGGAAGAAATCTAAGAGAAAGGAAGAGAAAAGACGAAGTATGAACTGCGCGGAAGGCACATTGACTGAGAGTGGGTCGAAGTGGCCAAAGGAGTGGAAAAGGAGCGAATTAAAAGAAAATGAGTCATTCAATGAGAATATTAAGGAAGACAGATTAGCAAGGAAGATGGATCGTGGAAAACTCAGTGAGTGGAAAAATCCACCAACGGATGCTTTGGAACACCTCGCACGAAAGAAGGAGAGACAGGTTGACGAAGCCCTGAAAACATGGGTCAAGTTGACCTAGGGTTTTAGACACCTAGGGTTTTGGGATCTAGGGTTTTGACACCTAGACGATTGTCGTGTAATGTATAAATAAAGGTCTAGAGGACCTAGGATGGGTGGGTTCTGAGTTCTTCACTCTGGGTTAAGGGAGTGATTATTATTGATCGCATGAGAGAAATCATTGTGTTGTGAGAATAATGTTGTAAGATCTTCAGCTGAGTGTGAAGATCAACCTTGCAGTTGGCTGCGCAAGGAGGGGAGAGAAGAAGGGAAAGAGAGAGAGATATGCAAGCTAAGTGTGCAGATAGAACTATATGTTTTTCTATAATATATTAAGAAACACGTTTTTGTGGACGTAGCCCGAGGGAGAGGGTGAACCACGTATATCTTGTTGTTATGTGTAATTGATGTTGTGTTCTTTGCCTTCTGTTATTTTTTTATTGCATTATTGTGATAGATCTGAGATATAGTTGTGAGAAGTAGACATAAGTTGGTAAAGAATAACTAGCTCTCTTTGTGTTGTTTCCCTGGAACCACTTTGAATTCCCTCTGCTTGTAGACACCTATGTCCTGCAACCCCCTATTGTTACTTCGGGTGAGATTGCATCTGCTCTGCGGGTGTTGCCGAAAGGGCCGGTAGTTAGGGTGTGTTGGTGTGTTGTTAGAGTTGAACCCTGGGTCTGCGCCTATGCCAACAAATCCTATCCTTCCCAATGAAGGTACCACAGTAGGATTTCCCAAAATTTCCCAAGTGTCTTCTGTCATAATATTCATTGGTGTTTCCTCATCCAAGACACATTTTATGTCAAAGTCTTGTATTCTTGTACTTATGCACTATTTTACTTTCATGACCTCTGGTAAGCTGATATTTTTGTGATCATTCATTGTTTCTTTCAACTGTAATAACATAGTCTGATCTTTTTCTTATTCTTTGTCTTTATGATTCTCTAACATTCTCTTAGTCTCTTGACTTTCGTTTTCTTATCTCTTGTTCATCCTTTCAAGTTTAGCGATAATGTTTGGACAATCCTCAACCTCATGACCAATAATTTTACAACAAAGACAAATAGGACTTGTACCAGGGCATTCCTTAGCAAGATGTCTCGGTATTATATAGTTATAACATAGTGCCAATCCTCTTTTTCTTTTATATGTTCCGCAACCTCTTATGTACTACGCACTAGGATCACAGTGTTGGACCTGCAATCTGCAAAAATTATTTCTAGGTTTCTACATCCAGTTATTAGTCCAAAAATTATTTCTATGCATAGGAATAACATATCTTTCTTCATTTATATTATCTTTACTTAGATCAACTCTTTCTTCCAACTACGCCCTAGCTTTCAGACTAGGAAAAAATCTATTAAACATACCCAAATTCATGCTTTCGAAACAAAAAATTTCACTTATCTTACTCTATCAAAGAACATAGTTTTACCTCTTTTCTTCAGATCGGATTTCTTTCTTAGCATAGAGTTTCGCAAGTCAAGTAGAGTAATGTGAACTACAGTAGTATATCTACGCACAGAGGTTTTCTTTTCTTTACTTTAGTTCCCAGTAATCGTAGTTTCAGGTCCCGGCAACAAAACCATTTGTTGGCATGGGGGCAGACCCAAGGTTCAACTCTTCAACAACGCACCAAAAAAACCCTAAATACCGGCCCTTTCGGCAACACCTGAAAAGAAGGCGAAGTCTCACCCGAGATAGAATTAGAGGGGGTTACAGGAATCAGGTGTCTGTAACTAAGCTAGGACACAGATCTATGATAATAATGCTTCGTAGAGTATTCTAGCAACACTTAGAAGGTGATATGCATTAATTCATTAGCTTCATTAACATCGCAGAACAAACCCTAAGATAGATTGGTGCAATAACAATAAAGATTAAGCACTTCGATCATTAGCACATAGCACTGAGTTAGATCTAACATTCATTCATTCATAACATAACTAAATCACTAAGCATCAATAGACCTATCTAACATACATAAAAATCAAAGCACTGAGAAGATTCATAACATAGCCAACAAAGCACAAAGCATACCAAAGACAAAAGATATACGTGGTTCACCCCAGTGTGGAGCTATGTCCACCAACTGCTTCGTCTTCTTTATTATTCTTCAATCTCTTACATTCATCCGCTCTTGTGCACTAAGCCACAGAGCCAAGATTTGCAAATAGACAAGAGATCTGTGCATTGCGCACTAGATCCTCCTTCCCAAAACTAGGTTAAGGTACATATCCAACTCCTATGTTGAGCACAGAGCCTTACATACACATTATGTTGCACAAATCAACTCATAACTACTTGCACTTATCCTCGCAAGTTATTTTCTTCTCCCTTTCTACATTACATTCTTACTTATTTATACTTTTACAATAAGGCCTAATCATGGGTAAACCCATGGGCCGACATCCCATAACCCATTACAAAAACCCTAAGGAACCCCTTTGTGGGTCCACATAGCTCGCAAAATAAGTGAGATCCACGATCTTCGCTCCACCTAGGCGCTCCATATTTGTCCAACCTGTCAAAGTCCACAAAGTGGTCCAAACCTAACCAAGGTTTCCTCAAAACTTGGTCAAGGTCCAACAGTGAGGAGGGGGTAGCACTAGATTTTCCTTTGTTAGGAGCATGGTGGGCCTCGGTTTTTAACTTTTTTCTTGCATGGGAAGACTGTACTGGTGAGTGGAAAGGGGCAACTTGGACAATTTTATTAACAGGTGGAGGAGCAGGTAGAGATAAGTTAGGCCAGCAATGATATTGGGAGACTATCGGGTGGACAATCTCTTGTCATACGTCATTTTCAGGGACTTCGGGTTGCAGTGAGACATGAAGAGGCACTGGGATACCAGGGACCTATGGGGCTTGAAAAGGAGGCCTTTCAGACCTAGGTTGGAACACTCCTTGCCCAATCCAGTTAAAAAATCCATCTTGAAATTGCTGGCATAACTCTTGCGAGTCTGCATCAAAGTGTATAAAGAATCTTGGCCTTCTAGGGCCCCTATTCCAATTTCCTCTTCCTCGGTTACCCTGGCCATGGCTACCTTTGTTGAAAAATCTCATTCTTGTATGACTTATTGATTAGAAAATAGTTTCTTTAAAAACCATGCATGACAACTCTTTTAAATATGAAATAAAATTTGGCTCAACAACATATCAGACTCATGCTATCCAATTCATACAATTCGTTTAATAGTTTTCAATGAACAGGGGGTGAACAAGGGTTCTTGGATATGTGGGGTTGTATTGAGCAAAAAAAAATTAAATGAGGGGGAAAAGATCATGATATTTCTCACAGACATCAAAGAATCAACTATATTGTAAACCAAAAGAATATATCATTGTAATTCATCCCTACAATCCTTTAACTGTCATAATACATAATTTATATTAACTATAATTAAATTTTAGGAACAAGGAGTGGATAGTGAATATGGGAAGGCGAGGGGAATTTTAATGTGCAAAAAAGTGAAATAATGGTAGGAAAAAAAAACGAATATTGTTCGTAAAATAGATTAAGTAATCCATAAAATAGTTATGTATTTAATGCAAACGACCCAACACCAATTAAACAATTATTATGACCAATTAAACAATTACTGTGTGTTAAAACTTGTTCACGGTCCCACATTTAAATTGTCAACCCTTTTTATTAACACAGTGTATCAACCACTGCCCATAATTTCTAAATCCTCAAATAAAGCATAGACACAGGTCTTCCCTAAGTTGAACAGACTCTTTTAAAACGTGCCCGATTCCATTCCTTTGACAATATTAACCATTACATTTGCAATGAAACCATACTACCAAAACCATGTGCTTTATCTTTGATGGTGAAATAAAACAAAACAATGCACGATGTCTCCATAAATAATACACAGTAACAGCCAATTCACAATCATCAACTCTTTAACTTGCAATAATCTCGATCGGGACAAATTAAACACACAGCAACCACCAAATTCAATTTATACCACGTTGTAGGAACACACAGACCAGCGCATAACAAAAAAAGGCATCTTTGTGACTGTACATTATCGTTTACTCTTGATCATCCAATTAAATAAAATAAAAAAAAAAAAACGAGTTGGGTTATCGATTCAACTTTCACAACAAAGGGAGGCAGCGACTGTATACCAATTATCGTTTCCAATTACAACTCTCCAACAACCCGATCAAACAGAGACGAGACAATAATCAAAGCCACTATCAATACTACTCAACCAACTTATGACAATCAACAATATACCAGACAAGAGTGTGACTGGTTAAGTTTATCAAAATAGGGCTTTGTAACTAATGAACATAAGAAATAATCAAGGGTTTGCTCGGTCACCAAACACAGGGAGAATGGAGGTTGACCATATCAACAGGTGAGAACCCTCAAGACAATCACGGTGGAACCAAAAGCCTTATAACTCTTAGCTTGTAAAATGGGGTGACAGTTCAACACCAGGTAGGGTAGGCCACGATGTAGAGGAGCATATATTTCTCACTGGACAGTAACCAACACCAAGAACGCCCAGAGGCATAACCCTCGCATTTCCCCCAATAGTCGAACAATGCTGATGGAAATGAAGAGCCTAGGTACTACCAACAACCCTAAAGAATACTTCTTGGCATAATGGCCACCCCATAACCAACTGTGTTGATGCCAATACTGCAAAATAATCCCACAACTGGGTGGAAAAGATATACAATGACCAAAAGGTGGTTCAAAACATACACAACAACCCCATAGAACCAAATACAACCGGGTGTGGTTACCATTAATAGTAAGGAGGCGGCCAACAAGGCTAAACGGAGTGAAACCCTCCAACAAAATTCCCATGAAGACAACATAGAGCCATCACAGTTTCCACCACACAGAACAACTAATGAAATAACAACTTCAACCATCAATTTTTTCATTTGCAAATGAATAACCACACAGTCTTTTCAGAGAGAACACCCACACATTTACACAGTTGTTGATCTCAAGAAAACACAAACCAACACATTACCGAGCCAATGTTCATTTCATACATAGAGCAAATTCATGGATGGGTGAATTCATGGATGGGCGAAAAGAACCATACCTGTAACCAATAGCTTTTAAAATGCAAGTTGGTCGAGCAGTTCCTTCCACGACTAAATCTCGGGGTTTAACCACAAAAAAACCAAAATGAACAATAACCATGCTAGGGTGACAGCCCAGTGGGAGAAGTATGGAGTGATGTTCATTTACTGCACGTCACTTCCATCGTCCATTTCATTAAATTTTGTAGTACACGACAGCCAGCCAAAACAATAACATTAACCCCATGCCATTAATTCCATGCATCGAAACTTGCACATAGTGCTTGCCAATTGCGCCACCCCAATCCATATTATCCATTACCAAAACCATACTATAACATATATCAAATGCACCCAATATAACTCAATATAATTCGTATAGCCACTAACATTTCTAGTTGGGATTAGTAATAACTTCCTTTAATTTCTTTGGCACATAACCTTTTAACATAGTATGGTATAGTTCCTTTCTTGGATTTTTTTTCATAAATCTTTCCATTTCTTTTGTTTCATGTCTTTACTAACATGTGTTTTTTGCAGGTGTAATAGGTAATGAATCATGGCGACAATATCAAATGTAACAACAGTAAATATATGCCACTTCATACATGGAATTTAGAGCTTAGAATAATGGAATCATCACATAAAATGCACTATCCATCTGCCATTTGTCGCAAACAAAACCAAGTTTGCATCATCAACCATATATAACGTTGTAAGCAGCGTCAAAACAGCAGCATAAAATGTGTGATAAGACTATCTCCGAGCCTCTAGTCTACAAGGGGGTCCCACCTACTAATATTATATATCATTAGCATAGTTTAAATAATAGGATTTAGCAATACTTTGTGGGCGAAATTCCTTGTTGTGATTTTAATCGTCAACAAATTGGAAACTCCACAGGGAAATCAATTTCCAATAGATTAAGAAATCAAAATATATGGTTTCACAGGCCAAAAAGAACATTAGATCAAGAAGACATAACCCGAATGATTATGCAACAGGGGGAAGTGAGTGGATTTAATGGAAAAATGACCGGGAATTTGGGAATAACTCATGAAAAATGTTAAGTATGAGGGGGTTTATCCCTGTATGCATAGTCATTCAACCAAAATTTATTCTTGACTTCAAGGAGAAGAAATTTATGGACTTTCTCTTTTAACTCTTAATGGATGAAGAAATGGAAAGCAGAAGCGGGAGGTAACCAATTTATTCATAAGACCGTAGTGAAAGAAGATAACAAATTCAATTATGATTTCAGGGGGAACATTGTAACAGTTGTTTAAGCTTGATTGTTATTGACTAACAATACCTTGCAGGAGTGTCACTGTGGCGGAATTGATCCAACATCTTATGCTTGACCAAAATCAAACTAAAAAGATGAAAACCAATAAAATTCATGACAGAAATGGGACTACAAAATTTAAAACAACAAAAATAAAATGACTTAATTGCAAAAGCAGCAGGAAAACTATTAAATAAAAGAAGAAACGAAAGTAGTAGTGAAAATGAAAACAGAACTAGACTACTAATATATAGGAAAACCAAACAGCGTTAAAACTTTCAAGTTGGTTCCACGTAGCGTTTTAAGTGAGAATCGTTAGTGTTGTAGGAAAACAATCGCTCTTGTAAATATTTTAAAATGTATGAGTTTGTACCTAGAACAAAAGCGATCTTGAAAGGACCCAGCCATAATTTTTGAAATTTTGAGTGTCTTCCCCTATCAGCATGAGTTGAATCCCATAGCAATACCTTTTCATTGACTTTAAACTTGATCTGTAGCATCAACCTTAAGGAAGAAATTTCCAGCTCAGTAGGTAGGATGGATTCTTGACCATAAACAAGTTGGAAAGGAGTGAAACCAGTGCTTACCTTGGCGGTAGTTCGATCTTCCCAAAGGGCATAAGTGAGGAGAGTGTGCCATTGATGAGGCTTATCTTTGATGATCCTTTTGACGATTCTCACCAGATTCTTGTTGGTAGAATCAGCGTGCCCATTTCCTTGGGGATAATAAGCTAATGAGGTGAAATGTTTAACCCCCAACTTAAATAAAAATTGGGTCAGCTTAGCAGAAATGAAAGTGATACCATTGTCTGTAATAATTTCCAATGGAAGACCAAATTTGGAAAAGATGTTATTTTCAAAGAAAGAAATCACATGATCATCCGTCGAATACTTAAGTGGGACAGCTTTATCCCACTTCGTAAAATAGTATGTGGTTGTCAAAATAAAAACTTGTCCTGTTGAAGATGGAGGATTAATAGGACCAATAAAATCCAATCCCCACTTTGAAAAAGGAAAGTCTGGGAGGATAGGTTGCAATGGCATAGATGAAAGGCGTTCTTTCCCAATAAATGTTTGGCACTTATCACAAGATCTCGAAAAAACATAAGAGTCACGAAAGATTGAAGGCCAATAGTATCCTTTTCTGATAATCTTGAAAGTAGTGGTTTTAGAAGAAAAATGACCTCCTACATGAATGATATAATTTGAAGAACCATGAGTTTCTTGCAACAGATTTTGTGCGTCCTCACAGTTTACACAACGAAGAAACACACCATCAGCAGATCTTCGAAACAAGAAGTCTCCTACAATGACATATCTTGCAGATTCAAGATAGGGTCTTCTCCTTTGATAAGTGTCTAAGTTGTATAGACATCTTTGGTTTTGTAAGTATTAAACTAAATTCTTATACCAAGGATGTTCATACATAGGGAGGATCTGATTATCAATGTAGAATAGTGTTGATAGAGAACTATCTTGTTCATCAATTTCTTCATTATTCTCAACATGTTGATCTAAGTGAAGAGCTAATTCATGTCCCTTGATAGTGGTAGAAGTCACGATATTCAAATCATGCTCCTGGATCTTGGCAAGCCAATGTGCAAGCTTCCCTAAAATATAATTCTGTGAGAGGAAAAACTTGACAGTAGGTAAAGGGACCTTTACCAACGTATGCTTACCTAAGATGAAGTGGTGAAACTTTTCAACAACTTTAACAAGAGCGAAAGCATGTTTCTCAATAAAAGAATATTTAAATTCATCATCATACAAACTTTGACTCATGTAATCCATTGGTTTTTCATTACCTTGGTCATCATTTTGCATGAGGATAGCATAAACTGCTTCCTCGGTGGCATTAGTATATATCGTGAATTCCTTTTCAAAATCCGGCTTCACCAAAACCGGTGCGGAACTGATCACTTTCTTGATCCCTACAAAATCATTTTCGACATCATTTGTCCAAGAAAAATAACGATCTTGCTTAAGAATATTATGAATTGGCTTGACCATTACAACAAAATCTGGAACAAACCTATGGATGAAATTAATAACACCCATAAAAGCTTGAACCTCCTTCTTGGAAGTGGGAGCAGGAAGATTAAGGATAGCAACAATCCTTTCAAGATCAATGCTTATTCATGAATCGGAGACAATGTGTCCAAGGAGCTTGCCCTTGGTAATGTCGAAAATGGACTTAGAAGGATTTAGAGAGATGCCAAATTTCCTACATCGCATGAGAACTCTTTTCAAATGACCAAAATGATCGATCGATTTTTAGAATACATAGTTAAGTCATCAAGGTATATCAGAATGATCGTGTCGATCAAATCGTCGAAAGTTATTTGCATAGCTCTTTGAAAAGTGGCACCTGCATTAGATAAGCCAAAAGGCATACGTTCATAAGCAAAGGTACCCCAACGAGTAATAAAGGTGGTTTTATATTTATCTGCCCTTTTACCTTGATTTGATTGTAACCGGAAAAATCGTCAAGTAAGGACATCATCTATGACCCTGCAACTTGCTACAAAATCATTTCCATGTTAGGGAGAGGGAAGTGATATTTTATACTATCCTAATTTAATGTGCAAAAATCAACACATAATCTGATCTAACCGGTTGTTTTCCGAACATGAACCAAATTGGAAACCCATTCAGAACATTTGATCGGAAAGATGATTTGAGCCTTCAAGAGTTTTTCCATTTCCTTTCGAATAGTTTCTTCCAGTGCAGGGTTGATAGATCTTTGTTTTTGCCTAACTGGTTTTATGCTTTCCTTGATGGGAATGGCATGTTATATAAGAGTAGGATCAAAACCACGCATCCTCATAAGACCAAGCAAAAACATCTTGAAATTCACCAAGCAGCTTGGAAAACTTCATTTTCTCTTCATCAGAACATTGGGCACCTATTTTAACATTCTTTGGGGACTCGGGTGTCCCGATGTTCAAGGAGATGGTTTCACCCACCTTCCTTTTCAACTCTTCTTCTTTATGTTTCTCTTTATTTCCTACATCACTCGAGGAAAATGAACTCTCTAGAGGAGTCAAGCCTTTAGGAATCTTGTTATATTCTATGGATATAATTTCCTTGGGCTTATAAGTTTCATTTCGAATGAAAGCACAGATGCTCTAATCGCTAGGGAAGACCTGCCATGATTCTATATTGTCAGGGATATGTGGATGATATAGATATTCAAAAGTACAATCAGGTCTATGTGGCCAAAGTTTTTGATTAGGAGAGGCTGCAAAAACAACTAATCGATCATCCATTGAGTTCAATTCCCTGTTAACATGAGTAATGTTGAAAGATAATAGGTTCGAGGTAAGTTCCCAAACAGTTTGGGTGTATTGTTTCACCAACTTGTTTCCAGGAGAGTATATCTTACTTACAAGGTTCATAACAAGCTCAGAATCTCCAAAAACTGTAAGGTGACCACAACCTAGGTTATAGGTGTTTTCAATGCCTAATAATAAAGATTTGAATTCAGTGACATTGTTTGTGCAAGAAAACTCCAACCTGTAACAAAAGTTGTGAATTTCCCCACAGGAGAGTACAATATTATGCCAACTTCGTTACCTTCACTACAGCATGAACCATCAAAGTGCATGTGCCACATACCATCATCTAAATCAATTTGTTCAAGGGAATGTTATCCTCCTCGGCAAAGATGGAATACACCTCTAGGTCCTCTTTGATATAGTTCACATTAGGTTGTGGGACACTCTCTATGTAAGGTTAAATCCTTCCCTCTCTAAGGACTATAATGTTTTTACCATTCCTAGGAATGGATAAGTGTGTCTCGTCGAGTGAGAGGTATCCACCCATCAAATATTGCCAATCTCTTCCTAAGATGATTGAGTAATTGCTTATTGGCATATCAATTACCTGAATACTAAGGGTGAACCTTATTTCAGGGTGTGTGCACAAAAATAAGGTCACATTTTAACCTCACCTATGGTCATTTTTTGTAGACTATTATAAGAGAGAATGCTTTTGGCGTTCTCATTTGTACGAGAAAGGCCTAGCTCTTCCATAATAATCTTTGACATTACACTTGGGTCCAAACTGCCATCAATGAGGGAACAATGGGCGATATTATCCATAATATTTATAGAAATATAAAAAGGGGTATTTTTTACAGGGTATCTAAAGTTATGTGCACCTACTTTATTTATAGACGAATCCTCTTTATTTACCTCTTCAAAGAGGTTGGCTACAATGGAATCTTTTCCTTCCATGAATTGTCTTAGATGCCTCTGTTGTTCAGGGACGGAAACCATGTCTAGAAGGGTTGCATCTTCTTTGATGTTGGCCAGCTGATTCAGAATATTGTATTTGGAAGAGGGGAGGGGGGAGGTAATTCCTTGACTATCAGGAACCTTAGGAACTTGAACAGTAGCAGCTAATGAGGATGATCTCGGGCTAGAAGAATTGTGAGGAGGATCATATTTTCCTTTAGGAGTGTAGGATTTGTTCTTGGTATTGATGATCATCACATCTTCTGGCTCTCCAAAATCTAGGACAACGATGGTAGGTTCTAGTCTTTTACCAAAGATCTTATCTATGGAGCTCTTCCTTACCTCATATGTGGTTTCCTCGTGGTGTTCCTCACAAAAGTTACACCAACTTTGAGGCATGATATATTTAGGCTGAAAATTATTTTCAATTGGACTTCTAAAGGATGGTGCAGAAGAGGATGAATCCCCAGGGGTGAGAGGGGAGACATTTCCCTTTTTCTCATATCCTATCATACAATTATTCATATCTTGTACTATTTTTAAGAGGGTGGACATGTTTGTATGTTTAACTGATTCTCCCTGAGGAAAACCTGTTCTTTCAAGTTGTTCTTCATACTCTAAGAAAGTATGCAGAGCGGAACCGAGGTTATCAATGGATTTTTCCTCAAGCCTATGATGATAGGGGGAAGGTAATTCATTATAATAATGCATGAAAGTGGCTTGGTTCTGAGGTCGAATGAGTTCAAGGATCTGATTGTATAACTTAGTGAACCACAAGTTGAAGGACTTGATGGTCTCACCATATTTATAGGCGATGTTATTGTACTCCCGTAACTTCTCAGCTGGGATTTTAGATTTCTCATAAGTCGATTTGAACCAATAGACTAACTCCTCCCAAGTAGACAGAACCTTAAGAGGAAGGTCAAAGAAATCGGCTGCAGCCTTTCCTTCCAAGGAATTAACAAATAAGTGCATGCAAGTATCATTGTCGTTGGCTCTTATGTTGTGATAGGCATTAAAAAATGTCACCAGGTGTTCATTTGTAGTGACAGTGTTATTTCCTGAAAACCTAGGAAGATACTCTTTGAATTTAAGAAGTGGATGAGTAGCAGGTGCTAGGTTAAGAGGATAGGAAACATGCCACAGTGTGGTTGTAGCATCTTCTTCAAATTGAAAAAACCCATACTTTTTAATGTCTTTGGTGGGGTTTGTGGTAAATTGGATAGGGATATAGTGGCTATATAAGCTACCAATCACTGGCGAAGTTGAAGACTGGGAGGAGGAAGCACTTCCAGTGACACCATAGCCACTACTAGACGCCATATTTTGGATGATAGGTAAGGGAGAGAAATATTAATTGGATGAATCAGACAAGATTCTCCTTAGAGCACTTTGTTGGGTAGATAACACAACATTCCTTCTTCCTATCTTAGGAATAGGATTAACTTCAGGTGATAAGCCTCTTCTTCTCCTAGAAACCCGAAGGTCTAAGGAAATGAAAATAAAGTCGAAGTTGAAGGGAAAAGAAGGTTATTTCTTATTTCTAGGTTGTTTATGTCTAGCTTCCCAATGTTCTTGGGCACTAATATCTCATTCAATTACTTCCCATGAATGGTTAATCTTGGCCCGAGTACGAGTAGTGTCTAGAATGGTGTTAAACAAATTCAAAGAAATGTTGGTCTGAGCTTGAAGACTGGGCTCAATATTAGGTTGTCTTGCAATAGGTACAGTCATTAAAGAATAAAACAGTCAAAGAATCAATATCAGAAAAATAGATGTATTCAGTGATAATCAAGCATAAAAATCAACCAGAGAGATATTGAAGATATCCCCAGTAAGGTCGCCAAATAAATGTTGAGGAGAAGATATGAAATGATCTTACTCAAACATTTTCAGATACTGCTTGGCTAAAGCAAGATAGACGGGAATATCACCCTATGTTTATAGCCATCAAAATTGGTATCCTAATTCACAAGTATTGATTACAAGTGCTTAGGCTGGTTTTTTTTTATAAATAAAAGCTTGCTGAAAATTTCATTATTTATGTAATTTTCTGAACATAACAGATGTTGAAATAAATATAGAGACAGAAGTAAAGACACCGAGTAAATAATCAAAATAAATGAGACATAAAGAAATCATTTATTTCATTCCAATCATCGAAAAAATCGTTCTCTTTACAAAATTTCCTGAGGAAGTTTTGGACCTATTATCCCCCACTTTTAGGGATAACTAGGAGATCATGTCTCGAGGCCCACAGGTCCTAGACATTGAGTACCAAGAGAAGGATTGAATTTAGCATGGCCATGGAGGGCCCACCTTTTCATTCTTCCAGCATATTTATCTTGTTAGCAGCAGCATCATGCATCATCATCGGCTTGGTCTTGTGTCAGAGATGGTTCTTTCTCCATGAGGTAATTAGTCCAGGTATCATGGTATGTGTCACTTTGATCACCAAAACCCTTGAATACATGCATATGATTCTTTTTATTTCTAATGACTTCTTGGATCTTACGCTTGCCCACTTTACCATGTCTGGGGAAATTGAAAGGATTCCCTAGTAAGCTTGTGTATGTAGGTTTTGGTCTTCCACTGGGGGGAATTCTGAAAAGCCATCATCTGCTCCCTTCACAACATCACTTTTTTATCTTGCTTCCCTCTCACTTATCCCATTCCACTTGTCCAGGCAATGGGTTAACCTATTTTCAGGACCGCACCTTATCTCATGGAAAGAAGGAGTTGAAGGCCCAGAAGGTAAAAGCAAGTTGGTAAAAGATAAAATCCTAAGAATAAAACCTCGAGATGCTTCACCCAGGGATCCCTGAGAAAGAAATAAAAATATTCTCAGCAAGAAATAAGAGGGACCCATAAAAATAATAAAACAAGACCTGATCAGAGGATAGGGGGTCTCGTCACAAGCCAACTTATTAGGTCCATGGGTACCTAGCAGTATGACATTACCACCAGCTGGTTACCACGCCATGGTAGTGACTCTTGGTTGCATGGCTAAGGGAAAGGGGATCTCATCACGAGCCAACCTTCTCATTTCTGTGAAAGTAATTGTGGGTAACGTTGTCACCACTAGTCACCATGCTAGGGCAGTGTCCCCTGATTAGCTTTTGAACAAAAAGCAATAAAGAATAAAAAGCAAGAATGGACTTGGAAAAAATGCATCCAGGACTGGTACAGCTCGCCTTCTACAAAGGCACCCACGGGTAACATTTTTTCATCCTTGGCCCTCATTGCACCCACCTGCTTGGACATCCCCTGACCAAATCACCCACTTACATGGCTTGGATGAAGTCTCTTCTGGGAACTTTCCTTTTCTAGTGGACACTAGCCCAATAGGGCACCTTGTATTTTTCTCCAAACTTGTATTGCATACTTGTGTAATGTCTTTGAGATTTCAACTTATGTATTAGGGATTTTATGCACATGTTTAATAATATTGATGATGAGATGTGATTGACATTTCTATGATCCTTGTGACTGATGAGCCCATGGAGGGTGTAGTTGTTGATGTGCAGGATCATGCCCGACGGACAGGTACCATTTTGGACTAGTACACATGGGGAGATGATCAATTTGGACCTCCATGGGGTTGAATAGCCCATCAGATGGGATGTTGAGACCACATCAAGGGGTAGAGACAGGACAGAGATGGACCAGGGGCTTTGCACTGGAGAAGAAGAGGACATTCCACCAGAGGCACCCTGATAGAGCTTGACCTAGGGGGATTGGCCCTTTTCCAATGGGACGTTAGCCTTGGAAGGCCTAGGACGTCACCCATGATGAAAATGACATCATCCAGCCTTATGGACATCTTAGGAGGAAGATTGGGCAGTATTGGCACGTGTGGCACGTTGGAGAAGCCCAAGAAGGGCTAACGTTTGGCTCCAGGATGCTCCATTTAACCTAGAAGGGGCTAATGTCTCCCTTAGAGGGGCTCGACGTCTCTTTTTAGCTTGATTAGGGTTTTAATTTTAAATTTTAATGTAAAACAATATGATTTTAGTATTTTGGCCTTATCGGCCTTTTTCATGACCCAAAATGTAAAATTAGGTCATGGTATTGTATAAATGAATGATTTTCACCTTCATTTTTAGATCATCTCACACTAACTCATAGTGAGGTCTGAAATTTGCACCCTCTCTTGGGTTATTGGCTGAAATTATGAGGCACACTTGTTGAAGGAAGAATTTCTTGGCATATTTTGGCATTTCTCTTCATGGAAGGTGTTACAACTAGGGTTTGCTATGCTTTTCTTGGTGATATGTAAGTGATTTTCTGCAAAACTTCTTGATTGAATGGTTGAATTTATTATTTCTTGCATATATTGTTATAAATTTGTTGAATAAACCCTAGGTGACAAGCACAAATCATTGTTCCTTGTCTCATGTCCCCATTAAGATATTTTTCAGCCATTGTTTGAAGAGGGAAGGGCCTAGTTGTAGCTACACTCTTCTTTTCTCTTCTCTTTGCTAGTCGTTTCCTTTCTTGAGCTAAGAAGAAGAAGACATCCCAAGGCCTAGTTCCCCTACACCTTGAGAGCCATTTTTCCCCTAGGGTTTGAAGGTGAAGCCTTGTTGTAGCAAAACATTGCCTTCCAAACCCTCTTGTCTTGGTTTATGCTATTTCTTCAGCTATCCATGATTTCCATTGAGTTAAGGAAGGAGGAGAGAGCATCGAGGCCTAGTTCCCCTACACCAAGGTGAGCCTCTCTCCCCTAGGGTTTTGACTTTGAGGCCTTGCTCTAGAAACACCTCAAAGCTTCTCCCTCTAGTCCTTAGCCATACTATCATGATCCTTCTACTCTTGTTTCCTTCACTTTTGACTCCATTAACCCTAAGGCACTGATCTAAAGACCTATTGCTTTGAAGTGAACTTGATCACAATCACTTTTAAAACCTTGAATCAAACCCTAACTACTAACCCTAGCCTAGGAAATAACCTAACTAACCTATTTCTACCATCACCTTTAGCTATAATATCATTGGTGCAGCTAAATGTTTTCTTTATAAGCAATTGAGTGGTGATTAAAGGCATTAATTGAATGAAGTATTGATTTGTTGCATTGAATGCCATATTGTTTCATCATTTATTGAAGGAGTGACATAATTTTCATTGTTATTTTATAAACATTGACTTCATCAATATTTATTATCAAATTGCTTATAAGTGTATCAGATAGTTATTGATTTGCATGAAGTACTAACCAAGTGAGCATCTTTCATATATCAATTTCCTTGTTTCTTTGTCTCAAGCAGGTGCATCTCTTTTTTTGTTTATACTTTATTATTGGTTGTTTGGCCAGACTATCTTCTCGGTGGTGACTTGTGAGGAGGGTAAATTTATCCTATAATATTTTTCCTTCTCAAAACCCCAGGTCATCGGGGACGTCTCCCCTGGGCCTTACCTCCCTAAAGAAAAAGAACCATCCCATTGTGGTGACATTGGGTGGGATTGGTTCATGTTACGCCAGTTTGACTCTTCAACCTTTAGCCTTTTGTCCTTGCTACAAACTATGCGATAACATTTTGGCGTCATTGTCGGGGAACACTGACTCAAGATGACACTTTTGGTAAGCCTTGCCTCAGAAGCCCTATCTTACAAGCTTACCTGGCGACTCCACTTAGGGTGTTTTCCCTTATCCTTTGATAGTTTCAGGCAAATTACCTAGCGATTCCACTGACATTTTCTAGGGTTCCACCTTACTCTCAAATCTGTGATATTTCCAAGTTATGGGATCATGGCACACTAGGAATAAATGTATCCGACTATTGATTTCAAAAGTTTTCAAGGATACCCAAATTACTTTGATACAAAATGGCTAAACAACTCTCCAAGATTTTGTGGTCTCCCAACTCCTCACATTGTAAATGTTGTGGACTATATGAGCGAGATAGAATTGGGAGGAGAGGATGCTATTATAAAATTATTCATACTCACTCTACCATCCTACTTGCAAAATTGGTTTAAGAGTTGCTGTGAAGATAGGGGTATATCATCTTTCATACACCTGATCAGTAGGTTTATTGACTTTACCAAACCATGCTGCCAAACATATGAAGATTCCCTTCATAATCTCACAATAGCTTTGGAAGACGGAGGATTCACTACTGAGATTATAGCAAATCTCAGAAATTCATATCATATTCAACATCAAGAACCCTCTGATGTGAAAAAAGAGATTTGTGAAGAACCTTGCCAACCCCTTGAAGAGGAGCAATATTTCTCCCATGATTCAATAGAATGCAACGAATATATAACTAGAGACGTGAATTATGAGGATGAAGCACCAGTAACCGCTCCTTAGTCTGATGAATCTCTCTAAGATCTTATCCCTCTTGCACAAGATGAAGGGAATGAGGTAAGTCATTTTCCTTTCTAGTTTTTTGATGATACCTTGTTCTATGATTCAGAGAGTGAATAAGAAATGGAACCCTTGGACAAGCTAGATCCTCTATATCTCAAGACTGAAGATGTAGAGGAAAATCTTCCACTTGATGAAGTTATCCAAATACTTGAAGCCCCTGCACAGGAAGGATTAAGAAAGGTGAGTGGTTTCCCCTTCCAAATTTTTAATGATTCTTTATCTTATGATGTAGACAGTAGAGAAGTGTTGGATGTTTTGAATCCTCCATGTTATGATACTGATACTGACATAGTTGATATTGATGAGTTCATACATGTTGGAAGATGTAAATGGGATGTAATTGGTTTTGATATGGACCCCATTTACGATATTGAGAATCGTTCCCAACTGTTGCCTTCACAATTATCACAACAGATTATCTTTGATTTTGACCAGTGACAGCAGAGGGATGATATATTTATCGATGCTCCCCGAACACCCAAGGTTGACCTAGAACCATGTTTTCCAAATGATTTTCGGTCTTACCTTGAGTATTTTTATGAGTACCCCTCCGAACACTTGGATTCATTCTATGAAGAAGATTATCAACCACCACTGTGCTTGGATTTTGATAAGAACATTGTTTGCCTAAAGAAGAATTCTCATGATATCTTTCTCCAGCCACTTATTATTACTTTACCTTGTTGTTTCATTAAAGGCATGGCTTGGAATTACAACTTTTGAATTGATTTTCCTCTGAATCAAACCCAAGAATCCAAGGGTTGGTTGAAAACTACAAGTTCAATTATGTCATCTCAATGTTTCAAATTTCCCTTACGAGTTTTCTAGCCACCTACTAGATCCTTGTCAGTCCCTTTAGAGTGCGAGGGTGTCCTAGGTAGCCAATTTTCCGAGTTGTTGAGTCAGTTTTCTAAACCTTGGACTTTTCATGACCCTTTCTTGAAGTGGATTGAGTAATTTTCTTTCAAGTTGACTTGGCATTGTTTTATCCCTCCCACCCGCCTCCATGAGTTAGACTTTGTGATCTCCGATGATATGATATATATTCTAACCCATGACATTTTTGTGCTTGACTTATCACTATTTTGGTTTATGATGAAGCACAAAGGCAGGTATCGTGGGATATTTCTGGATTGGCTTCACTGGTTGTTTGACTACACCCAACATCCATCCAACAGGTAAGTACAGGTAAGTTCTTTGCTTTACATTCGCATTTATGATTGCTTTATTTTAGTCCTATTATATGTATGATGGGGTGGCATTACCACCCCAATTGGTTACTGATGTTGCTATTGAGATCAAGCAGGTCAACAGGTTATGCCAGAGATTTTGAGGTTCTCATGCACTCTATGGTGAGCACATGTCCCCAAGTTGGAGCCAGATGTTATCCCCCACTTTTAGGGATAACTAGGAGATCATGTCTCGAGGCCCATAGGTCATAAACATGGAGTATTGAGAGAAGGATTAACTTTAGCATGGCCCTGGAGGGCCCACCTTTTCCTTCTTCCAACATCTTTATCTTATCAACAAAAGCAACATCCATCACCATCGGCATGGTCCTGTGTCAGAGATGGTTCTTGCTCCATGAGGTAATTAGTCCATGTATCATGGTATGTGTCACTTTGATCACCAAAACCCTTGAATATGTGCATATGATTCCTTTTATTTCTAATGACTGCTTGGATCTTACGCTTTCCCACTTGACCATGTTTGGGAAAATTGACAGGATTCCCTAGTAAGCCTGTGTCTATAGGTTTTGGTCTACCACTGGGGGGAATTTTGAAAATCCATCGTCCGCTCCCTTCACAACATCACTTTTTCATCTTGCTTCCCACTCACTTATTCCATTCCACTTGTTCGGGTACTGGGTTAACCTATTTTCAGGACTGCACCTTATCTCATGGGAAGAAGGGGCTAAAGGCTCAGAAGGTAAAAGCAAGCTGGTAAAAGATAAATTCCTAAGAATAAAACCTCGATATGCTTCGCCCAGGGATCCCTGAGAAAGAAATAAAAAGCTTCTCAGAAAGAAACAAGAGGGACCCGTAAAAATAATAAAACAAGACATGATCAAAGGATAGGGGGTATCATCATGAGCCAACCTATTAGGTCCATGGGTACCTAGAATTATGAAATTACCACCAGCTGGTTACCACACCAGGGTAGTGACTCTTGGTTGCATGGCCAAGGGAAAGGGGGTATCATCACGAGACAGCCTTCTCATTTCTATGAAAGTACTTGTGGGTAATGTTGTCACCACTCGTCACCACACCAGGGCAGTGACCCCTAATTATCTCTTGAACAAAAATAAATAAAGAATAAAAAGAATAAATAATAAAAGGCAAGAATGGGCTTGGAAAAAATGCATCCAGGAAAGGTACAACTCGCCTTCTACAAAGGCTCCCACAGGTAACATTTTTTCATCCTTGGCCCTCATTATGCCCACCTGCTTGGACATCCCCTGACTACATCACCCACTTACATGGCTTGGATGAAGTCTCTTCTAGGAAATTTCCTTTTCCAGTGGACACTAGCCCAATAGGGTGCCTTGTATTTTTCTCCAAACTAGTATCGCAGACTTGTGTAATGTCTTTGAGATTTCAACTGATGTATTAGGTATTTTATGCACATGTTTAATAGTATTGATGATGAGATGTGATTGACATTGCTATGATCCTTGTGGATGATGAGCGGGCATAGCTGTTGATGTGCAGGATCATGCCCGACGGACAGGTACCATTTTGGACTGGTACACATGGGTAGATGATCAGTTCGGACCTCCATGGGGCTGAAGAGCCCATCAGATGGATGGTGAGACCCCATCAAGGGGTAGAGACAGGACAGAGATGGATCAGGGAATTTGCACCAGAGAAGAAGAAGATGTTCCACCAGAGGCACCCTGACAAAGCTTGACCTAGGGGATTGGCCCTTTTCCAGTGAGATGTTGGCCTTGAAAGGCCTAGGATGTCACCCATGATGACCATGATGTCATCCAGCCTTATGGACATTTTGGGAGGCAGACTGGGCAGTATGGGCATGTGTGGTAGGTTGGAGAAACCCAAGAAGGGCTAACGTTTTTCTCTAGGATGCTCCATTTTCCCTAGAAGGGGATAACGTCTCCCTTAGAGAAGGTTGACATCTCTGTTCAGCTTGATTAGGGTTTTAATTTGACATTTTAATGTAAAACAATATGATTTTAGTATTTTTTCCTTGTTGGCCTTTTTGATGACCTAAAATGTAAAATTAGGTCATGGTATTGTATAAATGAAGGATTTTCACCTTCATTTTTAGATCATCTCACACTCACTCATAGTGAGGTCTGAAATTTGCGCCCTCTCTTGGGTTATCGGCTGAAATTGTGAGGTGCACTTGTTGAAGGAATACTTTCTTGGCATATTTTGGCATTTCTCTTGATGGAAGGTGTTACAACTAGGGTTTGCTATGATTTTCTTCGTGATATGTAAGTGATTTTCTGCAAAACTTCTTGATTGAATGGTTGCATTTATTATTTCTTGCATATATTGTTATAAATTTTTTGAATAAACCCTAGGTGACAAGCACACATCATTAGTCCTTGTCTCATGTTCCCATTAAGAGATTTTGCAACCATTGGTTGAAGAGGGAAGAGCCTAGCCGTAGCTACACTCTTCTTTTCTCTTCTCTTTGCTAGTCATTTCCTTTCTTGAGATAAAAGAAGGAGAAGACATCCCAAGGCCTAGTTCCCCTACACCTTGAGAGTCATTTTTCCCCTAGGGTTTGAAGGTGAATCCTTGTTGTATCAACACATTGCCTTCCAAACCCTCTTGTCTTGGTTTATGCTATTTCTTCAACTAGTCGTGATTGCCATTGAGTTAAGGAAGGAGGAGAGAGCACCGAGGCCTAGTTCCCCTACACTAAGGTGAGCCACTCTCCCCTAGGGTTTTGACTTTGAGGCCTTGCTCTAGCAACACGTCAAAGATTCTCCCTCTATTCCTTAGTCGTACTATCCTAATCCTTCATCTCTTGCATCCTTCACTTTTGACTCCATTAACCCTAAGACACTGATCTAAAGAGATCTTGCTTTGAAGTGAACTTGATCACAATCACTTTTAAAACCTTGAAACAAACCCTAACTACTAACCCTAGCCTAGTAACTAACCTAACTAACCTATTGGTGTTGTCATCTTTAGCTATAATAGCATTGGTGCAGCTAAATTTTTTCTTTATAAGCAATTGAATGGTGATTAAAGGCATTAATTGAATGAAGTATTGATTTGTTGCATTGAGTGCCATATTGTTTCAGCATTTATTGAAGGAGTGACATAATTTTCATTGTTGTTTTATAAACATTGACTTTTTCAATATTTATTATCAAATTTCTTATAAGTGTATCAGATAGTCATTGATTTGCATGAAGTACTGACCAAGTGCACATCTTGCATATATCAATTTCCTTATTGCTTTGTCTCAAGTAGGTGCATCTCTTTTTTTTGTTATACTTTATTATTGGTTGTTTGGTCGGACTATCTGCTCGGTGGTGACTTGTGAGGGGGGTAAATCACTTTTATCCTATAATCCTTTACCTTCTCAAAACCCCAGGTCACCGGGGAAATTTCCCCTAGGCCTTACCTACCTAAAGAGAAAGAACCATCCCATTGTGGTGACATTGGGTGGGATTGGTTCCTATTATGCCAGTTTGACTCTTCAACCTTTATCCTTTTATCCTTGCTACAAACTGTGTGATAACAGGACCAAAGTCAAACTGAGATGTCCCCGATGAAACATACAAAAGGACTCAAAAATTAAAAAACTAAACTTTAAAAGTTGGATCATCTTGCCACAGATTGTTTCCCACTCGACTCTGCATGATAGCCTTTATAAATCATGAAAATTAATTCACAAACAGGAAAGTCTACACAGACTATCAAAGATAGATCAACACCTCTGAAAAAAAAGTGTTTGAATGATGTAATTCATCCCTGAATCTTGTTGTCTACAATAGTACCCTGCTATCATAAAAGAGAATTAGGCTTCCAATGAATTGAAGAATGAATGAAAATTGAATCATCTCAACAACAAAAAACTCAAAGAGAAGACCTTAGTATGCTTCTCCTTCTATTCCCCTCTTGTTCCTCCTTTTCCTTTTGCCTTTAAGAAAATTAGAATTGGTTGAAGTAGTTGAACTACTTCTTTAGTTAAGTTAACTAAAACTCAACCAACTTTTTAGTTAAGGGGGAAAAGTAATAAAATCATAATAAGGGTTTTAATAAATAATAACTAGTAGGTGTAACCCCTTATGACTCCCTTTAGTTCCTTAACAATCATAATACAACTAGTTAATCAAACAAAGAATCCCTCCTTGTGACTCCCATCATCACTTTCATATTTTGACAATTTAAATCAATGATAATTGAAATTATTTCCAAAACTATATTACCCATATATCCAAAAAAAATAGTGTGTTGTCCAAAATTTTAGAATTCAACTGTTCTCAACAATATAAAAACACTTAAAATCCATATTTGCCACTCTGGGAGGCAATATTTCCCTTATTGTTGTTGTCACCCTTTGATCTCTCTAAATTTTCCTTAGGCAATGTGGAGCCTTTAGGCCTAATCTCATTGATCACATGAGAGCAATCATCTCTCAAATGCATGCGGAAGGACATAGATTTAGCAAAGTCATTTGAGGGTGAGGAGGGGGAAGCAGTGGATTTTCCTTTGTCAGGAACATGGTGGGCCTCAGTTTTTAACCTTTTTCTTGCATGGGAAGACTGTACTAGTGAGTGGACAGGAGTAGCTTGGACAATTTGATTAACATGTGGAGGAGCAAGTAGAGATAAGTTAGGCCATCCACGATGTTGGGAGACTGTTGGGTGGACAATCTCTTGCCATATGTCGTGTTCAGGGAATTCAGGATGCAGTGAGACATGAGGAGGCACTAGGCTACCAGGGACCTTTGGGGATTGGAAAGGAGGCCTTTCAGGCCTAGGCTGGACCACTCATTGCCCAATCCAACTTGAAATAGTTTGTCTAACTCTTGTGATTCTGCATCATCAAAGTGTATAGAGAATCTTGGCCTTCTAGGGCCCCTATTCTAATTTCCTCTTCCTTGGTTACCCCGGCCATGGCTACCTCTACTGAAAAAGCTCATTCCTATATGCATTATTGATTAGCAAATATTTTCTTTAACAACCATACATGACAACTCTTTTAAATATGAAATAAAATTTGGCTCAGCAACATATCAGACTCATGCAATCAATCCATACAAATTGTTTAATAGTTGTCAATGAGTAGGGGGTAAAAAAGGTTTTTGGGATATGTGAGGCGTTGTATTGAGTGAAAAATGTTTAAATGAGGGGGAAACGATCATGATTACTACTCACGGACTTGAAACAATCAACTATATCCTAAACCAAAAGAATGTATCACCGTAATTCACCCCTGTGATCCTTTAACTGTCATAATACAGAATTTATCTTAACCATGATTAAATTTTAGGAACAGGGAGTGGATAGAGAATATGGGAAGGCGAGGGGAATTGTAATGTGCAAAAAAGTGAAATAATGGTAGGAAAAAAAATGAATATTGTTTGTAAAATCAATTAAGTAATCCATAAAATATTTATATATTTAATGCAAACGATCCAACACCAATTAAACAATTACTGTGTGTTAAAACTTGTTCATTGTCCCACATTTAAATCTTCAACCCTTTTTATTAACACAGTGTATCATCATACTCAGAATCACTATGCCTTTAAAACTTCCTGTTAATAGAATTTTGTTTCTTTTCATTTCCTTCCCTTTTATATTTAAAACAAAATCAAAGGAACACATAGTCATATTGCTTCAACTATGTTCAGCATATAAAAACATCAACCACTACCCATAATTTCTAAATCCTCAAATCAAACATAGACACAGATCTTTCCTGAGTTGAACAGACTCTTTTAAAACATGCCCAATTCCATTCCTTAGACAATATTAACCATTAAATTTGCAATGAAACCATACTACCAAAACCCCGTGATTCATCTTTGATGGTGCAATAAAACAAAATGATGCACGATGTCTCCATAAATCATACACAGTAACATCCAAGTCACACTCATCAACTCTTCAACTTGCAATAATATCGATCGAGACAAATCAAACACACAGTAACCACTAACTTCAATTTATACCACGCTATAGGAACACACAGAACAACGCATAATCAAAAGAGGCATCTTTGTGACTGTACATTACCATTTACTCTTAATCATCCAATTAAATAAAAAAAAACAAGTTGTGTTATCAATTCAACTATCACAACAAAGGGAGGCAACGATTGTATACCGACTATCATTTCAAATTACAACTCTCCAACAACCCTATCAAACAGATACGAGACAATAATCAAAGCCATTTTCAATACTACTCAACCAACTTATGACAGTCAACAAGATACCCGACAAGATTGTGACTAGTTGAGTTTATCAAAATCGGGCTCTGTAACTAATGAACATAAGAAATAATCAAGGGTTCACTCGGTCACCAAACACAGGGAGACTGGAGGTCAACCATATCAAAAGTAGGTGAGAACCCTCGAGACAAGCACGGTGGAACCACAAGCCTTATAACTCTTAGCTTGTAAAATGGGGTGACAGTTCAACACCATGTAGGGTAGGCCACAATGTAGAGGAGCAAAGATTTCTCATTGGACAGTAACCAACACCAAGAACATGCAGAGGTATAACCCTCATGTTTTCCCCAATAGTCGAACAATGTTGATGGAAATTGATCCGAAATCGGATTCAGAAGCCTGTCAGGGCATGAAAAATGCTCAAAAATGAAAGTGCTCGGAATTCAACGAAACCAGCACCATTGCGTCCGTCTCGTCTTCCTGATTCCGGTGGTATAATTTTTTTGTCAAACGGAGTCCGTATGGAGAAGATATCGCATTCTGTCCACCAAGCCAAACAGGCAAAATTTTGGATGTTGATTGTACCTATCTATACAGTCCGTACAGGACACATGGCAGGTCCATACGATGACACGTGGAAGATTCCATACAGGACACGTGGTGGCTACAAAGCATGACATGTGGCAGGCTGATTTAACATTTTTGGCGCACACTTGGACCAATCCTAGAGTGACACGTGTCACCACTAGAAGGGTGACACGTGACATGGATGACGTCAGCGGATGACGTGGCAGTGTTGACTGGGCGTACGGCATATGACATGGCACGGATGACAGAGTGTACAGCTTCCAATGTGGCAGTTGACATGGCGACAGATGTGGACGAATCAGAGACCGACATGTGGCATTCAGCGATTGGTTGGAAAGGTGCCACGTGGCCCAATCACGGGATGCCACGTGGCACCCCAGGTTTAACCAATGAGGGCTATGTCAAAAAAATTTGGGGCCTGGGGGATTCGAACCCCGGACCTCCCCCAACGCCAATGCCTTCGTAACACTCTGCTAGCCAAGCTTCCCGCCGATGTTTCTTGCATATTAAGTGGACGCACTATTATTTAAAGTTGTATTTTGTTTGATGCGGAAAAAGGGGCGGGCCGGAGCTTAAGCCCCGACCCCGGTTCCATTGTATTGATATACGACCATTCGGTGGGGGCTATACAATGGGAAGTTATGCACGGGAGTTGTATTGGCACGGGGTTCCAAAAGGTTATCCCGTGGTCACCACTCCACCATACGACCCGCGGTTCCGTCATGATACATATGACCAGGAGTGGAGCTATATACGCGCGGGATTATTGCTATGTGTGCGGGTAGTTTTAACCCACGGTTATATTAATATAACTGTTACTATATGTGCGCATGGGGTATAGCCCGTGGTTCTGGGACCAAGCCATATGACCAGTGCTAACATTAGCAGGGGTGGCCCGCGCTTAGCCCTTTGGGCTAGCGCGTGGCCACATGGCCTACATACGACCAAGCCAAAGGTGCGCGCGCCCAGATGGAGGGGGATAAGCCCAAAATTAACTATTTTATAGTTATAAAGTGGGTTTTTCCAACCACTTTTTGTTTTAATTAATGTAATTAACTCATAATTGGGAGTTATTGGGCTTT
>JZKD02S1674262.1:444655-455474 GCA_000966675.3 Picea glauca
AGTTCTTCTTCCTTCTCTCTTCAGGAACTCAGGCCACTGTGACCCCTCTAAAGGCAATAGATAGGTTTACATCATTAACGATCATAGGGACGACGAAAATAATGTGTAACACTTACTGTGACACCTACACCATAAACATGTTATCAACAACGCATAAGAGAAATTGAAAAGAAATAAAAGATACCTAAGCAAAATACAAAAGGAAGAGATCAAACTATGCTCTTATGCTACATGCATTGAAATTTAAATGGTCGTTTGTAACCCTAGCAATAAGCAAATAGCTATGCGATTTGTTGAGTTATATGGAACATGGTTGATTTATGTTGTAAGTTGGAAATGGATGAATATGATGTGGGTGGCGCATTTGACAAGTGACATATGCTAATTCGAATGCATGGTTTAAATGAATGGTTAATGGATTAATGGATGGCGTGTACTGAGAAATTAAATGACTGGAGGGTGGAGGCGATGTGCATTTACTACACGTCACCCTTACTCTTTCCACTAGCTACCACCCTAGTTGGGCTATTGTTCAACTATGTTGTTGTGGTTAGGCTCTGACTTTCAAGCAGAGGGAGAACCGCTCGACCAACTCGTGTTTTTAAGGTGCTCTTAGTTACAGGTATGTCTTTATTTTTTTCCATCCATGAATTTTCTATGGTTATGAAATAGATAGTGGCTCGGTATGTATTGGTTTTTGTTTTCCTTGAGTCAGGCAACTGTGTTAATTGGTGATATTTTTCTGGAGTGAATCGGTGGTGGTTTTGTTGCAATAAAATTTGAAGTCACAGAGTTATTGGTCGTTCTGAGTGTTGGCAGCCAAAAAGGCTCTTTGTCATCCTTGTTGGTTTTAGTCGGAGGGTTTCATTTGGTTTAGAGTGATTGGTGGTCTCCACGCCTTCATATTCCATACCCAGTCTTTTGTTGTTTTGGGTTTTTGAACACCTTGTGTCACTGCACTTTGCTTCACTTGGGTATGAGTTCGTTCATGTTACTATTGTTGCGCAGTGGATTGTGATGGCCATTTTCCAAAGGGCTTGCTTAAGGTGACTGTTATTTTTCAGCCCTGTCCTATCTCATCATCCTCGCTTTGGCTAGTAGAGCCACGAGGGTTATACCCTGTGTGTTCTAAGTATCATTATAGGGAAAAAATGGGGCCTTTCTCCTTTGTTCATAGCCTCTCCTGTCATGAAAATCGTCACCATGTCTGCGAAGACATCCGTGGTATACCTTGTGCATGCTTCATTGGTCTCGGAGGTTCTAACCTAATGTTGGGGGGCGCCTCCATGTCTCCATGTGTTGGTCCATGGGGCCAATCCTTGATTACTCAAAGCTCGGTTTTGATAAAAGAAACCCGTTATGTCATGTTGGATACATGATCAATGGTTATGAATTGGTGATGCATCATCGATAATGTTCTATTGTTAACTTGTCACTGTTGATTATCCTTACATTGTTTTTCTTATTGGTACTTAGTCACTGGAATTGGTTATTATGACAGTCTAATTGATAAACTCGACATTGAAATTGGTTGATTGAATAATGGGGTTGATACACAGTCATTGTCTTTTGCATTGAGGTTATCGGAATGTTAACTCGACATTAGTTTACAATTGATTAATGATGTTTCGTGTGTGATGCATTGGTATGTGTGACGTTCCTACAACATCAGTCAACGATTACTGTGACTATGTGTTTTTTGGACAAATGGTTATTGCAATTGGGATTATTATGTCGTTTCCATCCACTATATATGTTATGGTTATTTGATTTCGTCATCAAGGATGGGCACAAGTTTTTACACAGTATGGTTTTGTTTCAATTTGATTAATTTGAACAATATTGTTGTTGCCTCCTTGTATTGGATTGATAGCTCGGCATGATAGGTTGAGTTAATAATACTATGACTGTGTGCTTTAAAATTTTCAAATGGGAATGTTGCAATTGTGGTAATTATGGCATGGTTATCCACTATCAATATTATTTGATTGCACCATTAGAGAAGGTCATGGGTTTTAAAACATGGCTTTGTTGCAATTTGATCGACTTGTGTTATGAGATCGGGCATGATGTTCGTGCCTCGTTGTATTGGATTGATAGCCCAACACTGTGGATGTTTATATTCAGAGTGATTGAACCTGTACAGTCATGGAAATTCTCTTGCATTTTGTCAGATGTATGTGTATTCCACAGCATAGTATGTGTTGAATGGTGATGGTTTTCTATGAGTTTAAATGGAAAGTCAATATCTTGCATTTAAAATATTGATGGTTGTATGTGTCAGTCCGTTATGTGTATTGATTAATACCATGTTTCATAGCATAAACAAACACAGGGTCTGTGACAGTATAACCCCATTTCAATTTAATTATTAAATGCATTAAAAGACAGAATCGATCATGACTTTTGATTTTGTATTTGATGATTCAAATAATTTGTGGACAGTGGTTGATTTTGATGTTGAACACGGTGGTTTACTGTTTATTCATTTGGGAAGTGTTTTAAAATATTAAATGGATATGTGAGATGAACATAGCTCCCCTATAGGCTATTGTGGAATTCACACTATCTTGTTTTGATGACATTGTATTAAATATTTGATAACAAACAGGGAGCAAGTTAATACATAGGATTGCTTGAACTGTACACAGTAATTGTGTGGGGTCTCAGTGGTCATTTGGTTGGTGTGTTTCCTTTTACAAAATGGTTTATGGATCACTTAATTAATTTTATGAAAATTGATCGCTCTATTTCCCTACCATTATTTCGCTTTCGGCTATTTGCAACCCCCTCACCTTCCCACATTCATTTTTCACTCCCTATTCTAAAATTTAATTACAGTCAAGAAGAATTTTTTATTGAAGCAATTTAGAGTCGCGTTTTCTTGGTGGATTATAGTGATGGTCCCTTTGGTTTGCATTACAGTTGATTGTTTTTGTTCTTTGAGTAGTAACTGTGTTTCTTTCCCTTTCATTTTATCATTTTTTGCTATCCCAGGACCTTTTGTTCACCCCTTGCTCATTGACAACAGTTAAACAATTTATATGGATTGGATTGCATGAGCTTGATATGTTGTTGAGCCAAAATCTATTTCATATTTTTAAAGAGTTGTCATGTATGGTTGTTAAAGGAACTATTTTCTAATCACTTATGCATACAGGAATGAGCTATTCAAATAAAAGGCTAAAAATCGAGGCCTACTATGCCCCTGTCAAAAAAGAAAGTCGCTACTGCCCCTTCCGCATCTTCAAATAATTCTGATAAATCTATGTCCTCCCACATGCATTGGAAGGAATATTTCTCTCATATGATCAGCGAGATGAGGCTTAAAGATTCCACACAACCTAAGGCAGGTTCAGAAGGACTAAAAGATGATAGCATCAACAAGGGAAAGATTGCCTCACACACTAGAAAATATGGATTTTAAGTTTTTTATTGTTGATGACAGTTGACTTCAGATTTTCGTATAGCATGTTTTTGGATATGTTGGTAATATGTTTTTGAAAATAGTTGCAAATATTATTGAGATAAATTGTCAAATATTAATGTGATCATGGGTGTTTTGTTTAATTGACTAGTTATGTTATGATTGTTGAGAACTAGAGGGAGTCACAAGGCGTCCCACCTACTAGTTATTATTTATTTAAAACCCTTATTATGATTTATTACTCTTCCCCCCTTAACTAAAAGTTGGTTGAGTTATAGTTAAATTAACTAATGAGGTGGTTCAACTACTTCAACCAATTCTAATTTTCTTAGAGGAAGAAGGAAAGGGAGGAACAAGAGGGGGATAGAAGGAGAACCACACTAAGGTTTTCTCTTTGAGTTTATGCTGAGATAGTTTAGTTTTCATTCATTCCTTAATTTATCACAAGCCTAATTTTTTTTTATGATAGCAGGGTCTTATTGTAGATAGCAAGATTCGGGGTTGAATTACATCATTCAGACACTTGTTTTTCAGAGGTGTTGATCTATCTTTGATAGTCTATGTAGACTTATCTGTTTTTGAATTAGTTTTCATGACTGACAAAGGCTATTGTGCAGAGTTGAGTGGGAAATAATCTGTGGCAAGTTGATCTAGCTTTTAGAGTTCAGTTTTTAATTTTTTGTTAGAGGTCCTTTTTTATGTTCCATCGAGGATGTCTAAGTTTGACTTTGGTCTGAAATTTCTCCATGAAATTTTGTAAAAAGAATGATTCTTTCGTGAATTGGAATGAAATAAAGGATTTATTTATGTCTCATCTGTCTTGATTATCATCTTGGTGTCTTTACTTATGTCTCTACATTTATTTCAGCAATTGTTATATTCACAAAATCATATTAAAATGAATTTTCTAGCAAGCTTTTAATTGTGAAAAGACTAACCTAAGCACTTGTAATCAATACTTGTGAGTTAGGATTTTATTTTGATTGCTATAAACATAGGGTGATATTCCCGTCTATTTTGCTTTAGCCAAGTAGAATTTGAAAATGCTTTAGTAAGATCATTTTATATCTTTTCCTCAACAGGGTGCACCACTTTAGCTCAAGCACTCACCAAGAAATATTACCAAGAAGCATTTTCACAAGAGAGAGATACCAAAAATTCCCAAGAGGGCACAAATTCAAGCCAATATGTCTTCTCACAATGGGAAATCTATGATCAAAATGAAATAGAGATGATCTATATTTATACAAATCCTCTAAAACATAGTTTGTCCACATTCAAAGGGTAAACCACAAGATAAGGGGACAACAACCATTACTCTTACTCCTTTTTCAAAATAACATTTTTTAATTCATAATTGCACATAAGATAGACCCTAGTATGACATCATCCCTCTCGAGGGTAATGTTTTGGCATTTTTAGGTGGACGTTTTGGCATTTTTAAGGTGACGTTTTTACATAATAAAATTAGTTTAAAATGCAATAGACTCAAATGCCTAAAATATTGAAATGACACTCAACATAATACTTGACTTGTACCTCATGGAGCAAGACTGATGTGGTGGATAACGCCATGATGAACGTGGAAATGTGGTGGCAAGGTGGGTCTTTGTTTGCACAAGTGGACACTCTTGGTCAAGCTATCTCTCGGTACTCCATGAGACAAATATGACTAAAATCTATGGTGGTCCCCACAAGTTACCCAAGAAGGCCAAATCCTGGCTACCTAAATTCTTCGATAATGATGATACTACAGGTAATCTTCATCTGAAAAGGTTTTATGGAATTTTTTAATTACACGACGCCGAAAATAGGCATTCAAATGTGATTATGAATCTCTTCTGGGCCTCATTGATAGGTTAAACTAGGATGTGGTATAAAAACCTCCTGAGTAAGAGTATCAAGATTTTGGAAGACCTTGAGAATGCTTTCATAAAAAGGTGGGGAAACGAAAGGGATCCAATTTTCCTTTTTTCCTAATATAGTGAAATACACAAGTACAAAGAAGAATCTATAAGGGAGTTCAATGACAGATTTAACACATTGCTCAATCAAATCCCTTCCAACTTATTTCCAAAGACTGCATCCTTGAATAAGTATATATGCTCTTTTGAGGGACATTTCCAATTCCTTCTAAAAGACAAGTCCCCTCAAAATCTCAAGGAGGCACAAGATCTCACTTGTCAACTAGAAGACAATCTGAAGTTGTGTGAGTTGGATGATCTTTCCCCAGTAGATTCTCTTCAAAATGAATTCACAAATCTATCCTTAACCCAATACATCCTCATCAATGAGATCAATACCATGGAGGAGGAAGAGTCACCCACTAGAAATCTATATGAGAGTGATGAGTGGGATCTTCCTAGTGAGAAGTCCATCAAAAAGAAATGGCACACCACATTCTCAAAAATAAGAAATGTCGAGACACACCCCCAATCTTTCATGAGTGAATATTTTGAGGATCAACATTTTGAAGAATATGATGATGTGCCAACTCCTCAACAAAATGATCAAAACTTGGCAGTTTCTCGATCTAATGAATTTCCTCCATCATTTTACCCTAAGGAGGAATAAGGGAATGACGAAATTTTGATCCCACAAGACCCCGATGTGGAAGAATATCAAGAAGAGAGAGATCCCCCCATAATCTTTCATGCTGAGAACATTATTACAAAATATGGGGATCTTGCGCCTTTCTCCATTACTCTCAAGGAGAATGGATTCACTCTTCATAATTGTGTGTTGGATTCAGGTGCATCCACCAACATTGTGCCTTGGGAGATCATGCAACAACTTGACCTTGAAATCTCACGATCATACCAAAATATGTGTGAATAATAATCCAAAACTATCATAGTATGTGGTCTTATAAAGGACCTTAGGGTTAGTCTTGATGTCTTCCCTGACATATATTTCATGATCAATGTAGTTGTGATTGATGTACCAACACCTGGGGAATGTTTTTATCTAGAGAATTGGTGGTTTCCTTGGGGGAAGTTGTCAAATTCCACCATCCCTCACCCTAAAGGTGTATTTGTTACCCTCTACAAGGAGCCTATCACTGGATGTCAAGTTGAACCCCCAAAGGTCCCATCGTTCATATATTTTTCTTAGATGATAGAATGGGAAACCTCTTCGCAATTGACCCAAATTTCAAAAGAGACCCATGTCAAAACCCCAATGGAGCGTGGACCTTAAAGTTTGATGGTGTTCATTCTAGTTTCGGTACGGGAGTAGGCATTTTCCTTACGACCCCCTCCAGAGAGACATTTTATTTCACATATATACTTGAGTATGAATGCACTAATAATGTCATTGAGTATGAATCCTTGCTTATAGGTCTCAACCTAGCCATTGATAGAAAGATAAGGCACATAAGGGTCATAGGATATTTTGATCTAGTAGTCTCCCAAATAAATTTGAAATTTGCCACGAAGAATGAAAGACTGAATAAGTACGAGGATTTAGTAAGGGACACCATGAAATATTTTGAATAAATCTCAATTGAAGCAGTCCCCAGAGGGGAAAATCATGTGTCTGGCACATTAGCAGTCTCAAGATCTACCTTACAACCTTGTGAAGGTCCCCTTCAGAACCTGTGCAATATGGAAGTTTTCTTTAGGTCGTCATTCCCCGAAACACATAACACTAGCAATTCTTTGATGACAATGCTCAAATCCTCATATTCCTAGAAAATAGCAAGAGTTTTCCAACTCTTAAGTTAATTTCTTAGCCAACTCCATGGGTCTTGAGGTCATAGATTTTCCTAACAACACCCTCCCAAAGGGATGTATCCTCTTAGAACAAATGTTTTATAGACATGACGTTTATACGGGAAAACCCGTTGAAGATTAATCTAATAAAGTATTGGAATTCAACATAGGGACGAAGGGTTAACCAAGAATGGTTAAAATAGGAAGAAGGACCACCAAGGATGAGAGAAGCAAAATACTTGACCTCATTCAACAATGTAAGGATGTTTTCTCTTGGACTTATGATAACTTGAAAGCATATAGAAGTGATGTCATTCAACACATCATTCCTCTGGTAGAAGGATCCAAACCATTCAGACATAAGTTGAGGCATATTAACTCGAAGTTGGAACCCCATATCCAAAAGGAACTTTAGAAAATACTTGACGCTAGTATCATAGTCCCTATCAGATACTCTTCATGGATGTCAAACCTTGTAGTAGTGTGGAAAAATAATGGGGACATCAAATTGTGTGTTGACTTTCAGAACCTTAATCAACTATCATTGAAAGACAATTACCCTCTCCCAAACATGGAACATTTTCTACAAAGGGTCATCGGTGTCAGGATGATGTCCATGTTAGATGGGTTCTCTAGTTACAATCAAGTATTAATCAAAAGGGAAGATCAACTTAAGACAACATTCACCACTCCATGTGGAATGTTCATGTACCTAAGAATTCCTTTCGACCACATGAATGCAGGTTCAAATTTCCAAGGGGCGATGGATTTTTTCTTCAGAGACCTGATCCAAAAGAAAATAGAGATATACCAAGATGATTTTACAATTGTATCAAAAGAGATATACGCTCACGTTTTTCACCTGAGAACAATATTTGAGTGGTGCAGGTAATATGGTATATCCCTTAACCCAAAAAAATCCATATTTGGTGTAGACAAAAGAAAATTATTAGGACACATAGTCTCGAAGAAAGGTATTTCCATCGACCCTAAAAGCGTTCAGTCCATCAAATATGTATGACCTCCCACTAACAAGAAATATTTGTCATATTTCTTTGGCAAGATCAATTTTATTAGATGATTTATCCCAAAATTTGTGAGAGGGTCAAACCCATGAATGATTTACTTAAGAAATACTATGCCTTCAAATGAGATAATAATAGCTTAATATCTTTCGAAGATATTAAAGACGCAACTACCAAGGCACCAGTCTTAGTCAACCTTGACTACTCTCGTGACTTCATAGTATTCTCATTTTCCTCTCAAGCCACCATAGTTGGAGTGTTGTTACAGAAGAGTCTGAATGATCATGAGCAACCCATCACTTTCATGAGAAAATCCTGTGGGGTCTTCAATCAGTGAACCTGTGACATAGCGCTTGTGTTCATGGGATATTAAAGAATACCCCTAATTTCACTAGATCTCAATAAATACCTCCTAAAATACTTTTGTTGAAACCCCCTCCCAATACATCTTTCCAATAAAAGAAACCCCTAATTTTACTAGATACCCCTTTGTATACCTTTGAATGCCTATAAACCCCACATCCCCCCCAATACCTACAATATATTGACCTTATTTTTCACAATTGAAAAACCCCATTTATGAATGAAGGTGATAAGATATTGGTCAATAGGGTGAATCCCTCGTGGCAAAGCCTTTAGCGAATCAAAGTTGAATTACTCAATTACCGAGAAGAAATCCTATGACCTAGTCAAGTCCCTTAAGCATTTTAGAAGCTATATTGGGTACAATAAAATCAAGGCTTATGTTCCTTACCAAACAATAAAGGATGTTCTATATCAACAAGATTTTCTGAGAACCAGAGGAAAGTAGGTGTCCAAAATCCAAGAATATGACTTAGAGATAAAATCCACCAAGATTATCAAAGGGCAAGGTTTAGCTCATATGTTGACAGAAGATAATGAAGAATTTATACAGTTGGGAGAGAGAAAGAAAATAAATTTAATAGTGAGTGACTTGGAGCATGATGAATGGTATGTAGACATTATCTATTACCTCAAGAAACTTTCATGCCATGATCACCTGGTTAACCATAAGAAGAGTGAATTGAAGTTAAATGCCATGAATTATTGCCTAACCCAAGACAGTATGGGGTGGAAAAAACTTGATGGAATCATCCTTAAATGTGTAAATAAGGACTAAGTCGATCAATTAATTAAGGAGCTCCATTCAGGTTACCGTGGTGGCCACTTCATTGCCCGTACCATTTCCCACAAGATCCTGAGAGCGGAATATTACTAGCCAACCTTGTTCATAAATACCCATCATAATGTCAGATCCTGCCAGCCTTGTCAGTATTTTCCAGGGAAGCAATGACTCCCTGCTTTACCTTTGAAGCATGTAATTTTTGAAGAACCTTTCCAACAATTGGGGTTAGATTTCATCAGTGAATACAAGGATAACTCCAGCAATGGGCATAGTTGGGTTTTGACCACTATAGACTATTTCACTAGATGGGTGGAGTCCATCCTCACTAAGAAGGAAACAGAAGAAGTCGTCATGAATTTCTTCGAAGATAGGATCATAACAATATTTGGTGCTCCAACCAAGATTACTACTAAAAATTCCAATGCCTTTACTTCCCTCACATTGGCAGAGTATTGTTTTAAGTATGGAATCATTTTATCTCGCTCATCCAACTACTATCCCCTAGGAAATGGATTGGTAGAATCAAGTAATAAGAATTTTATGAACATCATCAAGAAGATCGTGGGGGAGAACAAGAAAGCTTGGGATAGCAAGATCAAGTATTCCCTATGGGCGAATCACGTTACGAAAAATACTTCCACATGAAAAACCATGTTTGAGATAGTATATGGGTTGGAAGCCAAGCTTCCTATTAATCTCTAGATTCCCACCATTTGTTTCTCACAACAATATATGACGGATAAAGAAGGTTTTCAAGGAAGAATCGACCAATTTATAGAACTTGATGAATCCAGGAGGATTGCTTTGGACCAAATGACGCGTAACCAAGATAAAGTTAAAGGAACATTTTGATCACAAATCAAGGGACACCATTTTCAAGGAGGGAGATCAAGTGTTGCTATGGGATAAAAGGAAGGAAAAACTAGGAATGCATAATAAATTCGACAGCTTGTGGACTGGACCCTAGAAGATTGTAAGTGAAGTAGGTCACAACTCTTTTAACTTGGCCATGCTTTGGGGAGAAAATATAAAATTACATCTGAATGTTATCCACCTTGAGCTTTATTTTCCTGACGGAACATGACCTTCTATAGTAGAGTAGGTAGGTTACGGTAGGCATTTGCATCCTGCATTGCATTGTATATATGTTGCATCCTGCATGGCATGGTAATATAGTTTACAATTATCTTAGCTTGATTTGCATACATGGTTATGATTTTCATGTCCTATTGATGCATATTGCATCATTGCTATGTCATATTTTGTATGTTTTTCATCATCATATTGATGTGCTAGAATAAAAATATTGGAAATTTTTTATTTTCAACATTTGCTTTGGATTTTTTTATAGTTAGAAATTTTTCAGAAGAATAAGGGGCGATAGAACCACCCTCGATGCTCTAAAAATTTTTCTTGAGTGTGTAGGCACATGTTATACCATATATGTTTAGGTTCTCATGTGCTCTATGGTGAGCACATGTCCCGAAGTAGGAGCCTGATGTTACCC
>JZKD02S1674262.1:474725-494980 GCA_000966675.3 Picea glauca
TGAAAGATTCCACCTAGCTTGTCCCAAGCTTGGTCTCGGAGATGCAATACTCTCCCACACCATTCTAGCTCGGTTCTACATCAGTGCAGGAGGGTTCTACACAGCCACAGGCACAAGAAGAGAAGGAGGGTGCACCATTGGGGGTTTCTAGCAAGGGGGGTGCACCATCCTTGGAGAGAGATTTGTTGTAGGATATTGGCAGGGACTTTGAGGATTCTATCACTTGGGTCTTCATTGCAGGGCCTTGGACATCAGATCTAGTGCTTTCTGAGAGAGTTGTATGGCTCAGATTATTTCTTGAGTAGTGGGACGAATTGAAGAGAAGGAGGGTGTTTTTGAGATTCATATCTAGTCAGTTTGGAGGGTTTACACTTCATATATGACCCTGAGACTTCACCTAGTGACTTGCAATGTCCCGATCTATATTCCTGAGGAGTTTTAGAGCATTTGGAGGCCTCCTTCATCAGGGCCGAATTATCTAGGGCTTCAGTCATCCAGTGGGGCGCACCATTCAGTGGAGGAGTTCAGATCTACAGGGTTTGAGAGTGGATTTGGAGATTTGGAAACCTGGGTTGTCCTTACAATTACCTGACCTATCAGTTGGCATATTTCTTAGGGTGATTGGACACTTTTGGCAGCACGACCAATTTATTGAGGGTTTCAGCCTTCTATTGGAGCGTGGCATTCTTCAGCTGGAGAGTTTGTCATTCAGATCTGCTTGTCTTGATCTTCATTTCTTATTCAGCCTTTGGAGGCTTGTTTTGTATCAGCGGGAGCATTTTGTAGTAGCTCATACTTGTTATCTATTGTCTATCATCTTGGCCATCTGTTGAGCATTCTAGATCGGCATCTCCATTGTAGCAGGTTCTTCTATCTTATGAATAAAGTCATATTTGAGATGTTTTGGCTTGTCTATCATATTGTGTATGGTTGAGGTATGTTCCATGGTTGTCTCTTCTTATTTATTGCTGCAACACTCATATAAACACATCTAAACAAGTAATTCAGCAAAGTGTTTAACAAAATACCTCACTCAGTAAAAGTTTAAAAAGACACCAAAACCGTGATGATCCTTGCATAATGGCTTGGGATCATTACACCTGGTTTGGTGACCATATGGATGGCAGTGTCATACTACTACATGCCCATGGAATGAATAGGTCAGCTCATGATGAGACCTCCTATCCACCAACTAGGTCTTGAGTTTTATTTTATTTACGAGTCCCCTTGTCTTGCTAAGAATCTTTTTATTGCTTTCTCAAGAATCCTTTGATTAAGCATATCAAGGTTTCATCTTAGATTTTAACTTTTTCCAGCTACTTTTACCCTCTGGGTCTTTAGCCCCTTCTTCCCACAAGGCAAGGTACAACCCTTACTAGCTTGGCAAACCCAATGCCCGAACCAATGTAGGGGAAAGATGAGATGGACAATGATGAAAAGCGGTAAGTATGGAAGGAATGGACGATGACGTTTCATATACCTACCGGGTGGAAACTCGTCCCTAAGGGAACCAACTTACTAGGGCACCCTGTCAACCCCCCCCCCCAGGTATGGACAAGTTAAAGAGCATAATTTCCAAGCAAACATCATGAAACAAAAGAGAATTCAACGCACATATTCAAATTCTTTGAAAATCAGAGTTACACATACCATGATACCCGGACTCATTACCTCATGAAGAAATACCCAATGCTACTTTATAATCAAGGAAATGGGATGGATGTTGTTGTTGATGATAGATAGGAGGTGCTGAAGAAAATATGGGCCCTCCAGGGCCAAGCTCAAGTCATATTGATCTTGGTACTTGTTGGCCCTCGACCAAATTTTGAGGATCCTTAGTCATGTTTGACCTATTTTTGGGACTTCGACAGACTGTCGAAGGCGAAGCGCAAGACGAAGTAGAGATCGTGGGATTTCGACCCCTTTTTACGGATTTTTGGGTTTTTGGGCTTATGTAACGGGTATGGGAATGTCGGCCCATGGGTTTACCCATGTTTAGGCCCATTTTGTAATGTATAAATAAGTAGCTAGGCAATGTAAGAATATGCGAGTGTGCTAAGTGCTAAAGCTCGATCTATGTGATTGAAGGGTTGTAAGTTGTGTTAAGTGCTAAGTGCAGTTGGTGATTGTAAGTGCTTTGCGCATGTTGTGTGAGACTTGTGAGGCTAAGTGCAAGTGACTGTAAAAGGCTATGTAAGTCTCTGTATCTGGATCTACTCAGGGAAGGAGGATCTGGCGGAGTGGGCGCAAATCTCTTGTACTAGGCAGAGTAGGATTTCGCGGCTTTGTGCATGTAGAGGATTTAGAGAAGATAATAAAGAAGACAAAGAGTTGGTGGATGTAGCCCTAGGGTGGGGGTGAACCACGTACATCATGTGTTGTGAATGCTTTGTGCTTTATGGTTTCTCTCTTCTTTATATGATTAAATGCTTAGTGCATTGTTAGATGATGAATGAATCTAATATGGTAGCTTAGTGTTGAATAACGTAAATGAATTCTAGATCTAATCTATGTTAGTATGCTTAGTGCTTGAATCTATTGGATCTATATAATTACTACGTTGATCTGTTGTTATGTTTTAGTCACGCTGTAAACTAAGACTGAATATTGATGAACTATAACTGCTAAGTTCTATGTTAAGGTGTTGTAATCACATATTTGTGTCCCAGCTAAGGTTGCAGACACTAGAGTCCTGCAACCACCCATGCCTCTACCTCGTGTGATACTTCATCTGCTTTGTAGGTGTTTATGAAAGGGTCGGTAGTTAGAGTTTTTTTGGTGCATTGTTGTAGTGTTGAACCCCGAGTTTTCCCTTGTGCCAACAAATGGTTCCGTTGTCAGGACCTGAAACTGTGATTGATGGGAACTAAAGGAAAGAAAGAAAGCTTTGTGTGTGGATCTGTTGCCTGAGTGCGAAGTATTCTACCTAACTTGTGAAGCTCTGTGCTAAGAAGAGAAGTCATATCTGAAGAAAAGAGGTAAGATCTCGAAGCTTTGTGCTCTGGTAAAGGTAAGAATAGTGAAAATTTTTAGATCTTGAAGCTTTGTGCTCTGCTAAAAGTAAGATTAGTGGAAATTTTTGTTTCAAGAGTATGGATCTTGGTATGTTTGATAAATTTTGTCCTAGTAGGGCATAGCTAGAAGAAATAAGATTTGATATAAGTAGATCTGATAAGAATAGTGAAAGATATGTTATTCCTATGCATAGAAAGAATGTTTGGAATAACAAATGGATGTAGAATCCTAGAAAGAAATTTTGTGCAGGTTAGCTACCATGATCCTAGTGCGTAGTATAGGAAAGAATGGGGATCATTTAAAAGAAAATGAGGATTAACCCTTTGTTACAGTTGTAGAAGACCGGTACATCTGGCTAAGGAATGCCCTGGTAGAAGACCTAGTTGTCTTTATTGTAAAGCTATGGACCATGAAGTTTTAGATTGCCCTAGAATGATTGCTAAGCTTGAAAGAATGAATATGAGACAAGAAGACCATGAGAAAGGTCAATCAGCTAAGACCATGGAAGAACCCCAGAAAGAATCAGAAATTGTACTATTGAAAATGAAAGAAACCCTGAATGACCACCGAAATATCAACTTATCAGAGATCTTCAAAGAAAAAGAGTGCATAAAAGAAAGAATAGGAGACTTCGACATTGACTGTGTTCTAGATGAAGAGACACAGGTGAATATTATGACAGAAGGAACTTGGGAAAATTTAGGAAAGCCTTCTATGATTCCTTCATTGGGAGGAATAGGAATATTTAGAGGAAATTTGATAAACCTGCGTGGAAAGCTCACTCAGACATCAAAGGGTGCTCATGGAACTTCAACAGAGGAAGATTTTGAGTTTGTTAAATTTTTTGAGAACAACGCCCCATTTGCTATATTACTAGGAAAACCTTGGATTGAAAGGGATCAAGCCAGAAGGAAAGAAGAAGAAGTCTTAGAGTAGAAGAAGCAAGAGTTGAAAGATTTCATGACTAGGAGGATCGCACACTTGATTGAAGAACAAGAGAACAAATCGAAGATATTTAAAACCAGGAACTTGGATGCCAAAGTTGGAAGAACACAAGAAGACTCATAGAAGACTGAAGCACCTACCCCAGATAAAGAAGAAGTATTGCCCCTGAATCCTAGGAAAGAATCTCAACAACGCGAAGTTACTATTCCAAGAAGAGATAAGAATCAGAATGGAAAGAGGAATACCCAGAAGAAGCTCAGTGGAAAGAAGGCTAGAAAACAAAGTAAGAAGAGATCAAAGATAGAAAAGTTACAGAAGGTTCCAGAGGAAACTTCACAGAAGGAAAATTTGCAAAACTGGAACTTCGTCGGGATATCAGAACAGTGCCACATGGCACTTCACCATGGCAAAGAAATATAGTCGTTGGAAATAGTATAACCATTAGACTAACGCCCCGAATGGTTAGAATGGCATTCATGGTCAGAAAGATCACCATCATACCATTGGGACCACGCTGTAACAGACAGAAATGAATTAATGAAGGATTCTTGCCCGTTGGAGAGATTTTTTACTTAGTTACCTACTTATTCCATCGAGACTTACACCGAGAACACTTTTTCCAACCGTGATTATCTAAGCCTTCAGATTAGTTGATTTCTCACAGTGATCATCGATCTATCACCATCCATCCAATTGCATTGAGTAGTTATTCTTCAAAGCCGAGATATTCCACCACGAGCGTGTATGTCCGAAGAACTTAGTGCAGTCAAAGAGTTTGTGAAGGAGGTACTCATCGACCTTATGATTGAAAGAGTAATGTCTGAAAGGGTAATGTTTGTGGGTGTACATGCGTCATCGATGAGAGGAGTGCAAGCCTCTCCGTCGACCACTCGCAGATCCGGGCCATCCCGAGTCGTCACATAAAAGAGAACCAAGCATAGAGATTACCTAGCAAATGCGAAGCTAATCCCAACTATATTACCCGACTACATCCCGCCTCTGGCCAGCGCGGTGAGTCGTGATAGTGTGCCAAGAGATTTTGATTACACCATGGTTACTGCGTACCTTCCGAATGGGATACGCGCAATTAGAAAGAAGCAGGACACGATCATAACGTTGAATTTAAACGACTTCAACCTAGGAGACCGCAAGAACCATAGTATGCACACCCTGTATAAATACTTGACCAGGATGAAGGGGAAGAACTCGAAAATCATCCCCCAACCGTGGACAATGAACCTCCCACGGTCCACCCTTTTAAATGTAATGAAGATCCCACATTTTGGACGGCACGAGGAGGTTAACGTTGTGTTAATATTCTACTCTCAGGTTACCATGGTGGCTACTTATGGATAGATCGACGTATCACAGTCGATCCGACGTTGATCCATAGGATCACTGGATTGAGCATGCAAGGACCCAACCCACGGGACTTCTACCCAGAAAAATCTACAAATCGTGCATTATCACAGAAGATCAAGGATACCTACGACAATGTTGAGAAGGGGACACGAGGCTACAAGGTAACTGTTAGTGATAGAAGTTGCTCCTAGACTGCTATAGGGTCAATCCTAGCACATCTTAGTTATTGCAATAGTTTTTATGAATAAATGTATATGGTTGTTTGAAAAGGTTGGAGGTTTCAGCAGTAAATGAAGAAAGAGAATATCAATCTCTAATTGTAAACAAGTGTTGATCCCACTTACTTAGTCAATGGTATTCAATTTATTAAAGAATATAAAACCATAAGATGAAATAAATATGCAAATGTCCAATCTATTCAATCACATAGGAAGATTACTGATCCTAAATGTCATTCAGAAACAGAGAATAAGGTACTTAAAAACAAGTCTTGGAATGGGAAAGAAAACAGTGAAATCTTCACTGCCTTATCAACATAATAAGATGATTTCAATGCATTGCAAAGATAACATGTTTTACAAGTAATAAAGGGAAGAATGAGATTAGAGAAGAAAATATTGTCATCAAAATGATTGTAGCATTGAGTGCAAAATGAAATAGTCCCTGCTTTACAATCATAAAAGAGAATCCTAGTACAGCATCCCTGGTCTCTCCTAAACCCTCTCGGGCCTCCCTTTCCCTTTTAAAAATGATAGAATATATATAACTTGTTATCACAAGATTGGTTTATGCCTCAGCATTGCATAAGTGGCGCTACCTAATATTTCTCAGAGAACAGAATCTACATTTCATTATTCATTTTGGCAAATGAATACAATTGTTATGGGATTTTTATTTGTTTTGGGGAAAATTGAAATTATATTGAGTTATTCCCAATATCCAAGTTCAAGAATCAAATAAACCATGGATTTATGCTACCAAATTGCATGCAGAAACACAGACGGGCGCTACCTATAGGCGTTGCGTAATATTCTGGCAGAGGCTAAATTGTGCAGAGTTATTCTGCTAGTTTTGAGTCACTAATTTAAAACTTGGGTTATGAGCAGTTGAGGATTTATTTTTTAAAACTGAGGAGGTTTTTGTTCATAACATTCCAAATAACAAAATAATCTCTCAGTTTTTCAAAATGTGTTTTGGTTTGAGAGATATTGGATATAGAAGTATGCGTTGCGTACTCTGCACAGTGGCGCTGCGTACTAATTTCCAGTAGCAGTCATGGTTTTAATATTCGCCTTGTTGGGAGGTTGCCACATGTCAAGGAGAGTTCAAATGACTTCTCAAGGATCAGTTAGATGTCAAGGGACACCTGCACCTAAGATTTAGCTCCGGCAAAGGCCTCATGCAATGAGGTGGAGAATGTCATTAATGACTTCCAACAAATTCCTGAAATTAGCAGTTTGTTGGATTTTGTCTCTTCGATTGTTGCCACCTATCTCAAAGGCTTAGAATCCAAAGGAGGAGATGGGATTCGACCTCCTTAGTTAATTTGGATGCTATTTTCTATTTAAATAAGGAGAGATCCCTTGAAAAAGGGGATTGATGAGCCAAGAGAGGCTAGAGAGAGTAGGAGTAGGCAGTTTTCCTGTGTATGTTCATTTGTAAGCCTGTGGGCATTTTTTGATTGTAAGAATCACTGCTATTGGAGACTCATGAGAGCTATGATTTCATATTGTAACTCTTCTTTTATATTTTTTTTTATTTGAATATATTGCATATTTGAGGATCAAAGGCTGTCAATGATTTATGGATCCCTAAGCAGCAGAGGATCTGTTGTATATTGCCCATCAGTCATTGTTTATATTCAAGTATTTGTTGATTCATTAAATTGAGAGGATATTTATTTACTGAACATTATATATTATGTTTTCCTTCTTCATTTCTTCCACCTATCAGCATATAATCTTGCTTTATGTTGAGCATATTTTGTGCCTTCGATGAGTAGGATGTTTGTGACTCCATTTCCCATTGGTGTAGCCTACTGATCTGAAGTTTTTTTCCCTCTCCCTTTCTTTCTCCATCTTCTTAATCCACCTATTCAAAAAAAAATTATCTTTTACATTCATATGGGTGTTGAGCTTACACTTTAGCAGTCAAAGTGTGACTTTCAATGCTAACATAACTATAGATAAATAAACTATCACTAATTTCTAGGAAACAAACTTGATACTCCATACTAAAAATAAAAAATAAATAAATATGCAACAGACTAACAGATATTCTCGAATGTTGGAATTGGTTATATAGAACTTCCACTTGTAATCCCTCTATTATTCATACTTTATCACTTGATGACTCACTCCCTTGCAATTTGGAACTGCTTGTTGATTTGTTGATCTTATGCCTTCTTAGTTGCCTCAAAATCTGGAAGACAGTCCACCTGTAAATGCTCCCTTGATTGTTGTTAAGTGTCTCTGCCTTGAGAATATCAATTGTATCTTAAATGCCCAATTGTTGCCTAAAATCACTAATTGAATCCCCTGTTATGAATCTGGAGTTGGACTTTGATTAGTGATTCATTGTTGCCAAATGTCCTATTATTATTACTCATGCAAATATCATGGGCTGACAACAATTGAATAGATTTTTTATGAAATTATAGACAACAAAATATTTCTAGTTTTTAGGAATTACCAACTTATCATCAAACGAAAATTAGCATAAATATTTGATTCGACTGCTTAATTCATGCCTTGAAGAATTGTTGATCTTTTTCCATATATTTACCCCTTTTATTCCTTTGTTGCAAATCTTGGACCTGGTAATGTTCTCGCATCTCCTTAAGTGAAACATAAAACTCAGTAATAGTCCAACTCAGGGTGTTTTAAACAAGCGATTAAGGAAAGACACGGGTAGCTTTTCATCCAAGAAGCACTTTTTTTGGAGTAAACCCTGAAAGAGACTAGACCAAGATTCTCCATGTTTTGACATTCCAAATCCAGAAACCTTACAAAGCCACAGAAGAATGTTCGTTACTGGAATCCAAAACCTTGTTCTACAATGGTAGACATTGGCACACCAGTATAGCTCGGCTCCTCGCCTTTGTCATCACAATTCGTGGAAATAATATGAGTAAGAGCTTCAACAATTATCATTTGCACCAATGAAATCAAGAAAGGCCAGTGGCCAAGTCTTCATCAGAACTGGAAAACCTTTCTCGATTGGATTCTTTGGCCTCTGCGAGCTTCTTGTCGAGATCTTCCTGCAGTTTGGCCTCCCATAGAATGAGTTGGTTGGTGAAGAGCGTCCCCAACCCCATGCCTATTGCATGCTCCCAAGAATGCCTCATCAAAGGGATCTTGCACATTCCATTGGAGAGCAACTAAGTGGTCAAACCTAGATATGTCCCTGCCAATGTAACGTCGGTCACCATTTTGAATTCGGTTAACATTCGCCTTTGGTGTTTACCAATGTCGTTATTTTCTCCCTTTGTTGTCTCTTCGTCTTTATTTTCAATACAGTCGACACCTGTTTGTTGGATATGATACTTTCACCAACACATGATAGACCAAACATTATCATTTGTAAAATTTCCTCCTTTCATGGGTTGATTTCAATGTAACTCGGTGCTCCTTTTATTTGTTTTGTCCATCTTAAAAACCTTGGCAGCGATTAGAATGCTTTCTTGGCTGGCATTAACCCATGATACCTTGCGCAATGAAAGAAACCTTTAATTACCTTACCTTATAGCATGTTGTATATTGGAATCTCCCAAAGAAATTGCATAAGGTTGATGATCCGTCACAAACCCAAACATTTAGGACGTTGTTCGCGAAGAATGAAAACCCAAACATGAATGCCTTGCTAGTACCCCAAGCAATTTCTCTGTAATCTGGGAAGAAGTAGAAGCCTTTGATGCATCCACGACAAGCGCATCTAGATTTAAGCATTGTTGCTGCAAAATTTTAACCATATTCAAGAAGTATCTCGCCAATGGAGGACTTGTGATGAATCATGTTGGTCACCATACAATCCAGAGATTGCCATAAGCTATTTCACCATCGAATGTCCCTTAACTGAGCACATGTGCAAACTAAAAACCCTCTTTTAGGCTATCTCCTCGTGGCAACTTTGGTAATGGTCTGGAACATTTTTTATCGACATGTGTCAATGGTGCTTTCCTCGTGGCTTGGTCTAATTTTGTTGATGTGTGAATACATAAATTACACAGCGAGATGAGTATATGGTTGCACTGCCTTTTTACCTTAACACCTGGATTCTGGAAATTTGTCTTCGAGCCAATAATTTGTTGAAATAAACATGAAGGCAAACTAACCTTTTGCCAATGTTGACTCTTGGTTGTATACAATATTAAACATAAGCAATTTAGATATGGTGCAAAAACCAATCTGGCGAAGAATTTAAGGATAATATGTTGCTTTATGTTGGTGCTACGAGAATAACACTTTTCCAGTAGCATGCATGTATCTGTCATATGTGTCATTGGAACAACACTTTTCGGTGCTACAAGAATAACCTTATTCCTGCAACAAGGAGAAAATTGAATATTTAGTATATAGACACTAACATTGGCTCTTTCTGGGGATGATGTTCTCCCTGTGGGACATCAAGAACTTGCAGACCACTATGCATTTTCCTCTGTGCATCCATGCAACGCTACCTGCAAACTTTTGTCTCTACAAACATTTTCATCCTTATGTGGTGTGCCTAGTCCATTGGGTTATGGAGTCCATCAATAGCATTTCAAATCAGGCCCTAACTTCTGCAACTTATTCAAACTCTAACAAAATGATGAAACTAAACTTTCTACTGCAAACTATCACACTAACAAGAATCTTCATGCTCGATGGCGAGCTTATTTCTCTTATCTATTCTTACTTTTAACTAGTAGAAACTGGCTAATCATGTGAAATCATGCTTCCAAGGAAGCCATGATAACATCCAACTGATTGAAAAAACTTCTTGCATGAAAATAGAAAATGCAAGAGCCCATAGAATACATGAATGCAGTTCGAAAGGACAGCAGAACCAACCTTCTTTTGACAAAAACAATCTGACACTTGAATTGCTCAAAGATTCCATATAATTAGCAAATGGATCAATGAAGCTATGAAGAAAAACCTCTTGTTGTTGTTTCAGCTGAAAAGTAGAAGGTCGTTGCATATCCTCTTCCTGATAATGGCTGCCATATTCAGTTGTTTGCAAATCTGAACATGGTTGTGGACTGATTTCTTTGCTAATGATCGGTTGTTTAATATTGTCTACAGATTTAGGTCCAGCCATGGTAAATGCAGGTTTGTTGATTTGTAGAGATGGTTTCTCAACCACTAGTGATGAAAGCATGATCAACTGTTCTTGCAGTACTTCAATATTTCCAGCATACTTCTATTCAATAGGATCTAAAATGAAAGGTACATGAAGAGTAGAATTTGCCACAAATTATGTCTTCTCTGCTTCAGCATCTTCCAAAACTTTAGAGAAAATGGAAACAACTTGATCTCGGTCTTCACAAGGCTCATCATACTCATCATATGAAGCACAATCTATTCACTGATGAATATCATATTTGAACTTTTCACAACATCCTTCAAGACATATATCAGAAGAATAATACCTCTTGCAATACTTATGGAAGGTTGCATGAAATTCCTACAAAGAAGATATGCTAGCAATAGAGAGTGACCGATACCATCTCCGAGCATCACCGTTTAATGAGTATACAAACATCTTCATGAGAGCATATTCATGACAGATATTTAACTGATCTATGCACTGATGAAAATCTATGAGATGTTGGGCAGGATTATCCCCTTCATCTCCATGGAATATATGAAGAAATTATGTGCATTCTAAGAAAGAAGGTACAGGAAGGAAAACCAGGAATAGTTGGATAATTGAGAGGTGCAAGCCTCCAAGCCAAGATAGCTTCCATATTTGAATTCCCAGTGGAGTTGCCTATTAATATTTAAACATTGGAGTCTCCATGGTGAAAGATCTACAGTCAAGGACATGTCATCTTCTTGCTCACCATCAAGAAGCGGATCTGATCGTTGTCGTTCTCCTAGGGAAGATTTCTTCGTTGCTTCATCCCTAGAAATGGCGCCAAAAGATGTTAGTGCTAGAAGTTGCTCCTAAAATGTTATAGGGTCAAGCCTAGCACATCTTAGTTATTGCAATGGTTTTTATGAATAAATGTATATGGTTGTTTGAAAAGGTTGGAGATTTCAGCAGTAAATGAAGAAAGAGAATATCAATCTCTGATTGTAAACAAGTGTTGATCCCACTTACTTATTCAATGGTAGTCAATTTAATAAAGTAGATAAAACCATAAGATGAAATAAATATGAAAATGTCCAATCTATTCACTCACATAGGAAGATTCTTGATCCTAAATGTCATTCAGAAATAGAGAATAAGGTACTTAAAAACAAGTCTTGGAATGGGAAAGAAAACAATGAAATCTTCACTGCCTTATCAACATAACAAGATGATTTCAATGCATTGCAAAGATAACATGTTTTACAAGTAAGAAAAGGAAGAATGAGATCAGAGAAGAAAATCTTCTCATCAAAAGGATTATAGCATTGAGTGCAAAATGAAATAGTCCCTGCTTTACAATCATAAAAGAGAATCCTAGTCCAGCATCCCTGGTCTCTCCTGAACCCTCTCGGGCCTCCCTTTCCCTTTTACAAATGATAGAATATATATAACTATAGATAAATAAACTATCACTAATTTCTAGGAAACAAACTTGATACTCCATACTAAAAATAAAAAAACAATAAATATGCAACAGACTGCCAGATATTCTCGAATGTTGGAATTGGTTATATAGAACTGCCACTTGTAATCCCTCTATTATTCATACTCGATCACTTGATGACTCACTCCCTTGCAATTTGGAACTGCTTGATGATTTGTTGATCTTGTTCCTTCTTAGTTGCCTCAAAATCTAGAAGACGGTCCACCTGTAAATGCTCCCTTGACTGTTGTTAAGTGTCTCTGCCTTGAGAATCTCAAATGTAGCTTAAATGCCCAATTAATGCCTAAAATCACTGATTGCATCCCCTGTTGTGAATCTGGAGTTGGACTTTGATTGGTGGTTCATTGTTGCCAAGTGTCCTGCTATTATTACTCATGCAAAGATCATGGGTTGAAAAAACTTGAATAGATTTTTTATGAAATTATAGACAACAAAATATTTCTAGTTTTTAGGGATTACCATCTTATCATCAAACAAAAATTAGCATAAATATTTGATTCGACTACTTAATTCATGCCTTGAAGAACTGTTGATCTTTTTCCATATCTTTACCCCTTTTATTCCTTTGCTACAAATCTGGGACCTAGTAATGTTCTCGCATCTCCTTAAGTGAAACAGAAAACTCAGTAATAGTCCAACTCAGGGTATTTTAAACAAGCGATTAAGGAAAGACGCAAACATCTTTTCATCCAAGTAGCACTTTTTCTGTAGTAAACCCTGAAAGAGACTAGACCAAGATTCTCCATGTTTTGATGTTCCAAATCTAGAAACCTTACAAAGCTGCAGAAGAATGTTCGTTACTGGAATCCAAAACCTTGTTCTACAATGGTAGACATTGGCACACCAGTATAGCTCGACTCCTCACCTCTGTCATCACAATTCGTGGAAATAATATGAGTAAGAGCTTCAACAATTATCATTTGCGCCAATGAAATCAAGAAAGGCCAGTGGGCAAGTCTTCATCAAAACCAGAAAACCTTCGTCGATTGGTTGCTTTGGCCTCTGTGAGCTTCTTGTCGAGATCTTCCTGTAGTTTGGCTTCCCATAGAATGAGTTGGTTGGTGAAGAGCATCCCCAGCCCCATGCCTATTACATGCTCCCAAGAATGCCTCATCAAAGGGAGCTTGTGCATTCTATTGGAGAGCAACTGAGTGGTCAAACCCAGGCATGCCCCTGCCAATGTAACATCGGTCACCATTTCAAATCCAGTTAACATTCACCTTTGGTGTTTACCAATGTCATTATTTTCTCCCTTTGTTGTCTCTTCGTCTTTATTTTCAATACAGTCGACACTTGTTTGCTGGATATGATACTTTCACCAACACATGATAGACCAAACATTATCATTTGTAAACTTTCCTCCTTTCGTGGGTTGATTTCAATGTAACTCGGTGCTCCTTTTATTTGTTTTGGCCATCTTAAAAACCTTGGCAGCGATTAGAATGCTTGTTTGGCTGGCATTAATCCATGATACCTTGTGCCATGAAAGAAACTTTTAATTACCTTACCTTATAACCTACTATATATTGGAAGCTCCGAAAGAAATTGCATAAGGTTGATGATCCGTCACAAACCCAAACATTTAGGACATTGTTTGTGAAGACTGAAAACCCAAACATGAATGCCTTGCTAGTACCCCAAGCAATTTCTATATAATCTGGGAAGAAGCAGAAGCCTTTGATGTATCCACAACAAACGCATCTAGATTTAAGCGTTGTTGTTGAAAAATTTTAACCATATTCAAGAAGTATCCCGCCAATGGAGGACTTATGATGAATCATGTTGGTCACCATACGATCCAGAGATTTCCATAAGCTATTTCACCATCGAATGTCCCTTAACTGAGCACATGTGCAGACTAAAAACCCTCGTGTAGGCTATCTCCTCGTGGAAACTTTGGTAATGGTATGGAACAATTTTTATCGACATGTGTCAATGGTTCTTTCCTCGTGGCTTGGTCTAATTATGTCGATGTGTGAATACATAAATTACACAGCAAGATGAGTATATGGTTGCGCTACCTCTTTACCTTAACACCTGGATTTTGGAAATTTGCCTTCAAGCCAATAATTTGTTGAAATAAACATGAAGGCAAACTAACCTTTTGCCAATGTTGACTCTTGGTTGTATACAATATTAAACATAAGCAGTTTAGATATGGTGTGAAAACCAATCTGGCGAAGAATTTAAGGATAATATGATGCTTTATGATGGCACTGTGAGAATAACACTTTTCCAGTAGCATGCATGTATCCATCATATGTGTCGCTAGAACAACACTTTTTGGTGCTACAGGAATAACCTTATTCCTGCAACAAGGAGAAAATTGAATATTTAGTATATAGTTACTAACAATAACTTCCATCCAGAATGGCGTAGTGCGCCTAGCATGCCAATTAATTGCAAGAAAGCTAGTAAGGAAGAACAGACCCACACAGGTCACAGTGTTTGTCGTTGACCTTGCAAGGAAATGCGTGGAAGGCCTACAGATGAACTGGGAGAAGTACCTAGTTAACCAACTGGAATTAGACTATCGCGAAGCATAGGATCAGGGCTACAAGTTCCACTTTAGCTGGCTCCTGATCCTCATCGTGTTTGTCGCTTGGGAAATGTCGGAAGGTGCAACCTTCTTTGACATTGAGCCATTCGAACCACTTGCTACGAATTTCACCATGCTCTGGTACTCAAGCGATATGGGAAAATAGTGGCAGTCAAACACAGTCTTTCACACATATTATCTCCAACTGAAGAGGGATATCGAAGTTGAACCTCGCATGATGCCAAACACCCTACAGTGGTTCCAACCCCTCATGAAGTTCCGCGTAGATTGACACTTCATATATATCATTGCGTGAGCAAACGAGCATAAGGAGGAGCTTCAATCGTACTACAAGCTCACAGAAGAGGACCTCGAGGAGATAACTAAGGACTGGTCAGTAGACCTCCTTTTCCCCGCGAATCTTGCAGAGATGTCTAACCCCTAACTTGACAGCTCGGAGGCCGCTCACAAAGAACATGATACACCCAGAACCAGCAGAAGGAAGAAGACCGTAGAAATCCAATACTTAAGCAGCACATCAGAAAAGACTGCTTCAATATCACCTGGCCAAGGGGGTGATGATGAAGTAGAAGAGATAAATGGAAAAGAAGATGAGAAGAATCAAGGCGAAGTAACACTGCCTAGAGATGAGGTTGATCCCTTGAAGAAGAGGAAGGTTTCTCCCCTGAAACCCTCTTCCCGAAAGAAATCCAGAGCCACCTTGATTAAGATGTAGACTGTGCTCATTGTCAATGACTTTGACTTCATCATCGCAATTGTAAACTACACCTCACAGGAAATATTACAAAAACAAGAAGCCAAGCAAAAGGAGATGTATGACATAATCGAGGTTGAACTTTGAGGGGTACAGTAGGCCCTTCAGTCTAGTCACGCAGTGTCCACTGCACCCCTGTTGTCGGAAGAACCAGAGTTGGGAGATGAGCCATCCCAACTCTACAGACTAGATGATGCGATCGAAGATCGCCTTCGTCACGCATAAGAAAAAATAGAACAAGCCACCTAGACCTTGAAGAAAGTGAAATAAGTAGTAGTATAACAATGTTGAGTTGCGGAGAAGGAGAAGGTTGCTCTCCAAACAAATTTTGAAGAGGAGAAAGCACAAATTCAGCAAGAAAAAGAACAGTTGCTCATAGAGCAACTCGAAGTGAAAGAAGCATTCAACAGAGCACTTTGCTCTATGACAGTCTTAGAGACAAATGCAGAAGACTGAGTCGAGCATCAAGTAGAGAAGCTCACAGAAGCTATCCAGCAGCTACAACAAATAATAGCAGACTTAGAGCTACGAATAGTGCCCGACACTCCGCAGTATGTGAGGGATTAAAGAGAAGCAATTGCTTGAAGCGCAGTTGAGAAAATAAAGGCCCTTGCCATGGAATGTAAACAACTAAGTGATCATAGTGCCCAGACTTATGAGTGACTCACTGAGAATCCAAAACTGAAGGCATTGGAGTCACAAATCCAGGAGGCAAAGCAGCAATCAGAAATAATACAGGCGCAGTTGAAGCTCCTGTCAGCTGTTGAAAAGATGAAGCGATCCCAAGAACAATGCACTGCTCAACAGCAAGTCCACACCATTCAGAGCAAATTCATGGAAGTAACTCAGAGGCTTCAACCTATACAGGATAATTCTTTCCAACTGTTCACAGATATTGAAGGCCGAGGAGAAAAACTGGAGCAAGTTGTCACTGCAGTTGAACAACGCTTAGAGGGACCTATCAATGAATCTGTGAATATAGCGTTCGAGCCAAGATTGAGGCTTTTGAAGCAGAGATACAAAGACCAAAGTGAATCGGGATGAGTCACAGGTGAGTGTTGGGGACTTGTTGGCCCTCGACCAAGTTTTGAGGATCCTTGGTCATGTTTGACCTATTTTTGGGACTTCGACGGGCTATCAAACGCGGAGTGCAAGATGAAGCGGAGATCACGGGATATCGGCCCCTTTTTAGGGATTTTTGGGTTTTTGGGCTTATGTAAAGGGTATGGGAATGTAGGCCCATGGGTTTACCCATATTTAGGCCCATTTTGTAATGTATAAATAAGTAGCTAGGCAATGTATGAAGACGTCAGTGTGCTAAGTGCTAAAGTTCGATCTATGTGATTGAAGGGTTGTAAGTTGTGATAAGTGCTAAGTGAAGTTGGTGATTGTAAGTGCTTTCTGCATGTTGTGTGAGACTTGTGAGGCTAAGTTCAAGTGACTGTAAAAGGTTGTGTAAGGGTCTGTACCTAGATCTACTCGGGGAAGGAGGATCTGGCGAAGTGCGCACAGATCTCCTGTCCTAGGCAGAGTAGGATTTTGTGGCTCTGTGCATGTAGAGGATTGAGAGAAGCTAATAAAGAAGACAAAGAGTTGGTGGACGTAGCCCAAGGTGGGGGTGAACCACGTACATCCTATGTTTTGAATGCTTTGTGATTTATGATTGCTCTCTTGTTTATATGATTAAATGCTTAGTGCATTGTTAGATGATGAATGAATCTAATATGGTATCTTAGTGTTGAATAACATAAATGAATGTTAGATCTAATCTATGTTAGTATGCTCAGTGCTTGAATCTATTGGATTTGTATAATTACTACGATGAAAGGTTGTTAGGTTTTAGTCGCGTTGTAAACTAAGACTGAATATTGATGAACTATAATTGCTAAGTGCTCTTTTAAGGTGTTATAATCACAAATTCGTGTCCCAGCTAAGGTTGCAGACACTGGATTCCTACAACCACCCCTGTCTCTACCTCGGGTGAGACTTCATCTGCTTCGTAGGTGTTGTCGAAAGGGTCGATAGTTAGGGTTTTGTTGGTGTGTTGTTGTAGCGTTGAACCCTGGGTCTGCCCCTGTGCTAATAGTACTCCATGTCTAGGACCTGTGGGATCAAGACATAATATATTTAGTTATCCATAGGATAGGGGATAACATTTGGCTCCAACTATGGGACATGTGCTCACCGTAGAGTGCATGAGAACCTCAGCATATCTAGCATGACTTGTGATCTGCTAGATCTCAACAAAAATGATCAGTAATATTTTGGGGTGGTGATATCACCCCTGGATCATATATGATACAATGAAAATAAAATTAAGCAAGAAAATATACAAATGGAAATGAAACTACAACTACACTACTATATCATAATATGCATATGGTATATACAATGAATGAAAATGCCTACCTACTTACCTCTACATACATGTTGGTTGAATGCTAGGTGTATTCAAATATCCAGTGAATCCATCCTAGCAATGTCTCATAATACCTGCCTTTGTGCTTCATCATAAACCAAAACAATGATAAGTAAAGAACAAAAATATCATGAGTTAGAAAATGTATTGTATCATCGAAAATTGAGGTGGGAGGGAGGGACAAAATTATGCCAATTCACACTCTTAGGAAAGTGCTCAATCCATCTCAGAAAGGGATCGTGAAAAATCAAAGGTTCAAAAGACCGACTCAAAAAGTTTAAAGGTTGGCTACCTTGGACATTTTCACAATCTAAGGTCTCTGAAGGGACTAGAAAGAACCTAAAGGATGATTGATAATTTCTCAAGGTAAGGGACTAGTGGGAACCTACCGTTGAATTATAAAAGTAAGATTTGCCTCAAATAAAATTGAAGACAAGGGACATGCTTCCCAACTACACCTTTAGTGACATAGCGAGATAAAATAATCGAAGGGAGCTAGAAAACATTGTCACAAGGATCCTTCTCCGGGAAAGCAATGTCCTCACCTCTATCAACATCTACGCACAACGGTGGTTGATAATCTTCTTCATGGAATAAATGCCCAAAGGAATATTCATCAAAATCCTCAAGGTATGACCAAAAATCACTAGGGGAACATAGCACCAGGTCATCCTTGGGTGTCTGAAAAAGGTTTTTAACCACATCATCTCCTTGTTGCCAAATGTCAAGATTATTAGTAACCTCATATGATAGTTTTAAAGGCAACTTTTTGAAATGACCCTCAATGTCATAAATGGAATCCCCATCATATCCAATCACATCCCATTTTCGCTTTCCAACATGTATGAATTCATCAATATTATCAAAGTCATCATTTTTATCATAACATGAAGGGCTTAAAACATCTAAGGGCTCCTCCAACACTTCTTCACTTTCCAAATCATAAAATAAAGCATCATCGAGATCTTGGAAAGGGAAACAGCTTACCATGTTCATTTTTTTTTTTTGCAGGAACATCAATGGCTTGTATGGCTTCATCAAATGGAAGAGGGTCCAGTACATCATCACCAAGACTCATCTCTTCGTCTTCATCAGAAAAAGAAGGAACTAGATCTTCCACGTGTTCCTTTACTTCTTCACCTTCTGAATCATAGAACAAAGTGTCATCAAGAAAATAGAAATAAAAATTACTCACCTCATTCTCTTCATCTTGTGCAGGAGAGATAGGATCTTGGAGAGCTTCATCAGATGGAGGAGCGGCTACTAGTGCTTCATCCTCATAATTCACTTTTCCATTTAAATATTCATTTCATTCTATCGAATCGTGGGAAAAATCATGCTTCTCTTCAAGGGGTTGAAAATTTTCTTAATAAATTTCCTCTTCTATATCAGAGGGTTCCTGGTATTGAGTATGGTACACATCCCTAAGATCTTTCATAATCTCAGTGGTGAATCCTTCATTCTCTAGGGCTACTGCGAGATTCCTAAGGACATATTCATATGTCAGGAATTGTGGTTTCACAAACTCAATAAACCTACTGATGAGGTTTATGAAAGATGATATACCCCTATCTTCGCAAAAAAATATTAAACCAATCTTGCAAAAAAAATGGAAGAGAAAGTATGAATAATTTTACCAGAACATCCTCCCCTCCCAATTCTATCCCACTTATATATTTCAAGAATTCTACAATGTGAGTAATTGGGAGGCATCCAAATCTTGGAGAGTTGTTTAACCATTTTGTATCAAAACAATGCAGGTATCCTTGAAAACTTTTGAAATCAATAGTTGGATACATTTGTTCCCAGGGCACCATGATCCCATAACTTGGAAATATCACAGAATAGAGAGTAAGTTGGCACCCTGGAAAAGGTTAGTGGAGTCACCATATAATTTTCTTGAAACTATCAAAGGAATGAGGGGATCACTCTCAGGGGAGTCGTGAGGTAAGCTCTATAAGATAAAGGCTTTTGGAGAAAATGCTCACCGAAAAGTGTCGTCTTTGAGAAAAATTGACTCGGTGTTCCCTAACAGCGGCGCCAAAATGTTATCGCACAATTTGTACTTGCCAAAATTCAAAGGCAAGTGGACACTAAATTGGCAAAACAAAGAGGATGTCCTATCACTGTCACCTTAATAAGACACCTCTTTCTATTTAGGAGTGGTACCCCAGGGGAGACATCCCTAGTGACCTGGGGGTTTGAGAAGGATTAAGGCAAAAGTATCAAGAAAGTCCCATCCCTCTCACAGGTCACTATGATCAAAAGTTCCAAGGGTTTTAAAGAGATGAAGCAAAGTAATATTTAAGTGTACCTACCCAGAACAAGACAACAAGAAAAGGTGTTATTTGCAAGTACCATATGATGTTAGTGCTTCATAAAACCATAGAATTTTGATCAAATGATCAAGTTGATATAA
>JZKD02S1674262.1:505886-517260 GCA_000966675.3 Picea glauca
TATATATATATATATATATATATATATATATATATATATATATATATATATATATCAGTGAGTTGTGTTATCCATATTTTGCATACACTGTCTTATATTGATAAAACACATAATAAACTGGAACCCACATGAGGAAATCACCAAGAATGTTCACACAGTAACTCAAACACAATTAGAAACCCTCAAAGTATCAGATTCAGTAGCAAAAATTGTAGTTCAAAGGTAGATATCCAGATCAGGTAGATCAGGGATATTTTAGAGGTATTAGAGCCTTATTCCTGCTAGCCTATGAATAAGTGATTCTCATGACCCCATGATTCCGGGAACAGGTGAAGAATACCCCTAGGGTCGAGGAAATATTAGGGAAGAGTACATTCAATACCGCAGAGGTCATAGCACATATAGGAGAGATGGAAACCGAAGGGATTACAACCCCTTCCACACTCAGTTGGATACAGAGCCAAAGATAGAGGACCAAGAGCATATCAATTTAGACATAGAGGTCGATATAGAGAGGACTATGGGTGACAAGCGTGAGACACTTGAGGGTAGGGGGAAAGGCCCCGAGATACATTTTGACATTACACACGCCATGTTGAATGACCTAGCTAGGGGATAGAGAAACTTGTTGATAGCCATACAACAGATGAACCTTAGTGCACAAATGCTCCAGCATAGCATTAGCACTATAGGTTCCAATTCCATAGGAGGTTCAAGTGGTTCAGGAGGACACTAGGGAGGTGGGGTCAGTGGTTCCAATGGATCTCAGGGAGGGGCTAGTACAAACCCTTCACCGGCCCGAGCTTACACATCATCTAGGAGGATTCCCTGACCTTTATATCCATATTTCCATACATGACAAACATTGGTACAACCCTTGGGATAGCTAGGACAGGCAGGAGGACAGTCAGGTCAGGGACAGGTGGTGCCACATGATCTGTTCGGGGAGTATAAGAGAGACCACTTAGCACTAGGACCAGAGTTCCATGCAGACATAAGTTTGATGAAATATTGTTCAATCAGATATCAAAACAGACCCCGAGAAGTATAGAGAGGCAACGAGAAAACTCACAACATGGATTTCATCAAGAAATTGGGAAAACTAAACATTCCTACTTTCGATGGATCATCACATTTCTTAGCTCAGGCATGGGCTCAAAATCTTGAAACATACTTCAAGCTTAACCCGATGACAGAGTCGGAAGTTATTAGCTTCGCCACATTGCACTTGGAGGGGGAGGCCCACGAGTGGTGGTACCATGGACTAGTGAAGTTGGGTCACATCCACATTACTTCATATTTGGAGTTCACTGAGAGATTGATGGAGATATTTTATAGGAGAGATCCAGAGCTCCATTTTAGGGACCTTACATAGTTGAGGAAGATCGGATCAGTTGAGGCCTTCATCTCAGAGTTCTAGTGGAAGGAAGTGGCTGTATCCGATATATCAGATCACAGATTGGTGATGTTGTTCACCGAGGCTTTGACATCGCCATTAAGGGGTTGGGTTAAGGCTTTCAAGCCTCACACCTTACAGGAGGCCATTGTGTGCATGAGAAACATGGGGGATGCAGTGATGAAACCCAAAACCTTTACCAAACCCTTTGTACCACAGAGAGAAAAAGATCAAAAGAATCCTCAAAGGGAGTGGACGGGTAAGCCCAAGCTCAATGATGACATGAGATGGGAGTTGATGAGGAAGAAGCTTCCTTGGGTGCATAGATGCATGTGAAAGGGAAATATCCACTAAATTGAAGTGGAATCAGGAAGTGATGAGGAGGATGAGGATATTGAGGCATGGGTAGACAGTGATTTAGAGGATGAGACCACACATGAGCCAGAGACACAGTTGAAGAAACCTCAAATATCGGCAAGGGCACACCCCGAGGAGGAGACAAAACTCATAGAGAGGTGAAAGGGGGAACCATCTCCACCCTTTTAGGAGTACCCAGGTACAACACTCTCAGGCTCAAGGGCCTTGTACAGGGGCAACGCATGACCACTTTAGTTGATGGTGGGGCCACCCACAATTTCATAGATGCAACCTTAGTATCCAAGAGGGGGTTACACACTAAGGATTTTGAGGGATTCCACATAGCAGTGGAAGATGCATACACAATGACATGTTTGGACATGATCCCAGACCTAGAGGTCAAACTAGGCAACTACACCATGACAGACACTTTCTATGTAGTTGACATGTCAGATATAGATGCAGTAATTGGGGTATAGTGGTTATATTCATTGGGGGAGATTGGGTTCAACTATCAGACGTTGACCATGACTTCAGAGATGCCAGTGGATCGAGAGTGGTACTGAGAGGCATGTCTACAGGAGCACCACGAGCAGTATCGACAAAATGGATGGGGGGGATCTTCTATCATGGTGGCCTATGCAACCGAGTGCTTGATCACCACGCGGAAGGATTCAAAGGGCAGAGAGTAGTACCATCCACGGATTAGAGAGCTTCTCAATTAGTATGAGCCAATGTTTGGGTCGATACCACTAGGGAGACCACCAGATAGAGGATTTGAGCACACGATCGAGTTGGAGGCAAGGGCTACACCAGTGATCATTGTGCCCTATAGGCATCCTAAGAGGTTCAAGGACGATATTGAGAAAGAAATCAAAGAATTGCTTTCAATGGGGCACATTAGGTCCAGCATCAATCCTTTTGCCTCTTCATTCATTCTGGTGCTGAAGAAGGATGGCACATTGGGGATGTGCATTGATTACAGAGCTCTCAACAAGAAAATGATCAAGAATAGGTACCCCATTCTGCACATAGATTAGTTTATGGACGAGTTGCATGGGGTAGTTTTATTCACCAAGATTGATCTGTGATCCGGATATCATCAGATCAACATCAAGGAGAAGGATATAGAGAATACCACATTTAGATGCCATTTCGAACATTTTGATTTCTTGGTCATGTTGTTTGGGTTGACCAATGCACCTGCCACTTTCCAGTCTTGCATGAACCACGTCTTCAGAGGGAAGTTGAGGAAATACCTTTTGGTGTTCTTTGATGATATATTGATCTACATCAGGACATGGGATGAGCATTTGGCACATTTGGAGGAGGACTTGGGCATTATGCATGCACAGTAATTATATGCCAAGGAATCCAAATGTGAGTTTGGCATGAGAGAACTATTGTACTTGGGGCATGTCATCAGTGAGCAGGAAGTACAGGTTCATCAGAGAAGATCAGGGAAATTCTAGATTGGCCGACACCCAAGAACCTCACAGAGTTGAAGGGATTCTTTGGGTTATGCAGTTACTACAGGAGGTTATTCAAGGGATTTTCATAGTTGGGAGCACCACTCACAAACTTAACCAAGAAGGGTGTCTTTCAATCAACAAAGGAGTCACAACAGACATTTGATAAAATGAAGGAGGTTATAAGCACATGCCTTGTTCTAGCCCTTCCAGACTTCTCACATTCATTTGTCTTAGAGTACGACGCATCAGGGGTGGGGATTGGAGAAGTTTTGATGCAGGGAGGCCATCCCATTGTGTTCGAGAGTAGGAATCTCAACGAGTTGGAATGAATCTAATCTATTTACGACAAGGAAATGCTATCAATCATTCATGCCTTAACCAAATTCAAGCAATATCTGGTGGGTAGCATATTTGTAGTGAATACTGATCACAATAATCTCAAGTATTTTCTGGATCAGAAAGACCTCGGTGAGAGACAAAAAAATGGGTCTCGAAGATCCAAGCCTTTGACTTTTAAATTAAGTATGTCAAGGAAAAGAGGAATGTCGTAGCAGATGCCTTGTCCACGAGGCCACCAAGATCTTCGATGATGGACATTTGCACGGATTGGAAAGAACATTTGTTGGTGGAATATTCCAAAAACAAATTTTCTTGCAAGGTGATGGATGGATAGGCGGTGGATGATAGGTACGGGGTTCTAGATGATGTCATTTTCTATAAGGATCGGATCTATTTGGTTCCAGAATCTACCCTGAAGGGGAAAATTCTGAAGATGTGTCATGATTCGCCTACAGCAGGACATCAGGGGTACTTCAAAACGTATAGGCAGATCAGGGAGAGATTCTCATGGAAGGGTCTCAAGGATGATGTACGAAAACACATCCAGGAGTGCATGACTTGTCAGCAGAACAAGTCTGAGCAGACACACCCCACGGGGTTGCTTCAACCTCTACCCATTCCAAAGTAGAAATGGGAAATCATTTCTATGGATTTCATTACAGGCTATCCTCGAGTGGAGGGAAGGGACTGTATATTTGTGGTGGTCTACAAGATGACCAAATTTGCACATTTATTTTCCATACCCACGAACTACAAGGCTATACATCTAGCAGATTTGTTTTTCAGAGAGGTATTCTAGTTGCATTGTTTACCCAGGCAGAAATTCAGTGATAGAGATGGGTGCTTCATCAGAGCGTTTTGGAAGGAGATTTTTTGGTTGACAGGTAGAAAGCTAGCTACGAGTACCAGCTACCATCCAAAAACAGATGGACAAACAGAGATTGTCAACAAATGGGTGGAGGGTTATCTGAGGAACTATGTGATAGGGTAGCAGCGCATATGGGTGAGATGGTTGCACATGGGTGAGTATTTCTACAACACGACTTACCATATGCCTCTGAGGATGTTACCATTCAGAGCATTGTATGGATACGATGCACCCTCTTTTGTGGAGACTCTGTTTAGGGAGAGCAGGGTCCCGGGGGCCAAAGACTGGGTGGAAGAGAGTCAGAGGATTCTGCAGGTGGTGAGGGAAAACTTGCAGACAACTCAGAACTAGCAGAAGATCTATGCAGATAGGCAGAGAGTCGAGTGCAGTTTCGAGGTAGAGGATTTGTTTTTTCTGCAATTACATCCATACAGATAGTCCTCCTTGAAGAGGAGCAGAGCAGAGAAGATGAAGCCGAACTTTTATGGGCCATAGTGAGTCATGAGGAGGGTAGGTGAGTTGGAATACGAGCTAGAGCTACCAGAGGATAGCAAGATTCATAATGTCTTTCACATTCCTTTCCTTAAAAAGGCAGTAGGATAGTAGGTCAACATTTCAAAGAAGTTTCCACCTTTGGATGAGGAGTTGTAATATTCTTTCCAAAGTTCTGATATGTTTTATCAAATTTTCCTCATTTTCTTTATTTAAGGTTTTTAGGCAAATGACATTGTGCACATAAAATAGAGTTCAAATAATACAAAGTGCTCCACACGGTAATAATAAAATTCTTCTATAGTTGTATTAACACACACAACTAAGCTACTGCAACATTTATTTAATATCTAGGAGCATAAATGCAATAATAAAGACACACCAATAAGCATAAGCATAGTGGTGGAACCTAATATCAGTTCATTGTAGTAAGATTGCGCAGAGATACTCCACGCCTGTCTTTATGCAGATAACTCTGGGATATTTTTGTTGTGATTACAAGCCTGCAGTGGAAGGGAAGTAGACCCATAGAACTGGATGGAAGCTATAGAGATTCTGGAATAGTTCTAGTTGAAATCCCCTTCAAATGGTTTATTTAATGGCATCAAATCGCCTCCCAACAACAAGATGACAAGAGCCATAGTTGGTGTGAATTCTCTATATCAGATAACGTGGCTAGCAAGGATTGTATCAGACCACTAATTAGCAGCTCGACCCAGCAGTCAAAGGGGAAGGAAATTATGCCCCCTCATGTAGAAACTCATACCTCCCTTAACAGATTTGGCATACATATTAATGAAACTCGCCCAGCACGAGTCAAATGACCTCATCCATAAAGAACTCGAACCTCCAATAAAAGTACTCAATCAGCAGTATGAAATGTGTGACCAACAAATTGAATGCGTTGCCAGGTTCAAGGGAATTCACTCAACAATCATGTCCTTCAATTCCCACAAAGATTTTTCCCTTTTGTCTTCAAAAAATGTGCCCCAAACTCACTATAGATGGGTATGATAAGTGCCCACGATTTCCTTAAGGAACTTGACCTCCCTTAAGCCAACTTGACCTCCTAGTAAAATATTCAATGTTGCCCCTGAAACTCAGTCCCAAACAAATGAAATTGTTGCCATTGTAGATAAATCAACTAGCAATGAAAACAAGGAAGAAATTTGAAGTGATCTCTTCATAAACAAGCTAGGTTGTATCGTTGCAACACCAAAACTAGTGATGGATAAAGGGTTTCCAAAACCCTAGTCTCTTTATCAAGAGCTCTCCATTTTTTTCTCAAATAAGTGATATATATGAATATCCCAGACTACTCCTATCCCTTTTATTTTATACTTCAAACTTGAGCTTTTGTTTCTTTCTCTTATGAATGTGGGATAATAAACCCACTTGACTCCCATAACCAAATTGGAAGTTCACCACTCCCAATTTATGCTGACTACAACTGTACCATGCTAACCACCTTATGCATCCAACCGTGTCTCATCTCTAATCTGTGACTGTATCCGCCACCGTCTGGTGGAGACAGAACACTAGGAACCAACCTTATTCCTACTAATATGTCCTGCTCCTGTCCAGCTGCAAAGATAAATTTTCTATCCTTACTCCCAACAATGTACTCGAACAAAGTTGGGAGTCTAGAAACCCTCCTATAAAGAGGCTTTGCCCTCTTTGGTGCCTCAAACTCATACAAGTCTTATGGATGCCAATCCAAAAGTTGATCATTTATCATCCACATGATCATCTCCGTATGTGTCGACTCAAGGATGAAATATATGTCATCTATGGAATAGATCATGTCATCCTCTAGTTTGTATTGGCCCACCTATGTACTGACCACATGCCCCAAATGAAATATCTTTGTCACGCCCATAGCGCCCCATGTATCATCTGAATGTCTCTAGTAATCCTCCAAGATCCTACTGTCTAAGATGAGATCATCAAAGAATGGCAACATAAACCTATGGAAATGTATGCAATATCGGTATGTGACTAATGTGTTGGTCAATCCCAAGGGTGTGACCACGAACTCGTTCGCATATGTCCATAGACTAACTGAATAGTCACCTAAACTTCCTGCTACTCCCACCCCATCGCCAACATCTATAGTTGTCTCCTCATATAGATGGTCAACTACACTCTCTCCATCACCACAGGTACTACATTTGATGATGATATGATTTCCAAAATCCACACACTACCGCAACGGAGCGAAACACTCTCCACTAGAAACACCATGCTCCATCAAGTATGCCTTTTCCCTGCACTCCAATGCATCCCCATGTGCACCACTGTACACCTTTGTGTGCCACTGCAGACTACTGCTCATCCATGTATGCCTTTGTATACCACTGCATACTCCTATGTCCTTTGATACCATCATGTATCTTGGATGTACTACTGTATCAATCGATCCATGAGGATCAACTAACCTTGTATCATGTATAGTCATGTCCTCATCATGGGTGTTAACTAACCCTGGATCCCAAATGGATGTGTCCTCATTTGAAGTGTACATGTCTCCACAATCCATGAATGCATGTTCAACTATCTGATCAGGAGTTGGGAATTGAGCCATCAATGAGCTCTCCAAAAATAATGGCCCATGCAACACATGTGCACCCTCACGAGTCTCTGGGTCATCTCTCCCTACAATCGCCTACAAGTCTGAATGCTTCTCCATCAAACTGTCCATGTCACTTATATCCTCTTGAGATAAGGTTGACACATATGATTGGTCATCCTCTAAAATGGATGAAGGAGATATCTGACTCAACTCCTCCCGAAAATGCTCCACCTCATTCTCTTTCTCCTCTAACGCCCCATGGTACATATCACCAATCGCTAGAAGGTAATCTCTATCCATAAGGAGATGTTGGTAGTCGGAACTCATCACTGCCACTGCCTCTTTGAGTGTCTGAAAATATGCAATGGAAAACTCACCTCCTAAACCATCTTGTGCCACAGTGGCTCTCCAAAAACACTATGCCACCATTGTGTGTGTAGCATCAAAGTGTCTCATCGCTTCCACAATCATACACTCACTAACCTTCAGCCGCCTTGCCAAATTGTGAAACTTATATGAGAAATCATTCACATCATGTTGAAGTTCTACCCCATAAGTGTTGATACCCAAATCAATTGTGGGCTCCACAAAAGAACACTTCTGGATATCATCTATGTTACTCTGATCATCATTGATGTGCACCTTCTAAATAATATCAGTCTCCAATGGTGGATCGTCTAATGCTAATGCCTCATTGCACTTAGTTGTACTCACACACAATTCATCACATACCTCATGACAAGGTGACGATGCTACCTCTTCCCCATGACCTAATGAGTTATCCCCTTGTCCAACCCATGGGCTAATGTCATTACCCTCATGGGGAAACTCTGATGATGTTCCCAAAGGTGCAGCTATGTCACCCTCATTGCACACAACCACATCATGGATGGGTGTATGCTCATCCAGGGATTCAACCTGTGATCTTGTCAAGCCTCTATCCTGAAGTGGTTTTTTTGCCTTACCAACTATCTTGGATGTGGATCTCTTTTTCTTCTTCCTAAACCACTCTGAACGTTCTAACAAGGTTGTTATAATTTTCTGTTTCTCTTGCATGATTTGCAAAAAAAATTTCCGCAAGCTCCTTCTGTGTCTTCATCTTTTCCCAAAATTGATATGCATCTACTGCTGGCCTTCAAACCTCACAACTGCAGAGGATCATGCTCTGATACCACTGCAATATTATTTCCAAGGTTATGATATGTTTAATCAAATTTTCCTCATTTTCTTTATTCAAGGTTTTTAGGCAAATGACATTGTGCACATAAAATAGAGTTCAAAGAATACAAAGTGCTCCACACGATAACAATAAAATTCTTCTATATTCTTATTAACACACACAACTAAGCTACTGCAGCATTTATTTAATATCTAGGAGCAGAAATACAATAATAAGGACGCAGTAATAAGCATAAACGTAGTGGTGGAACCTAATATCAATTCATTATAGTAAGATTGTGCAGAGATTCTCCACGCCAGTCTTTATGCAAATGACTCTAGGATATTTCTATTGTGATTACAAGCATGCAATGGAAGGGAAGTATACCCATAGAACTGGATGACAACTATAGAGATTCTGGAATAGTTGTAGCTGAAATCCCCTTCAAATGGTTCCTTTAACAACATCAAATCGCCTCCCAACAATAAGATGACATGAGCCACAGTTGGTGCGACTTCTTTATATCAAAAAACATGGCTAGCAAGGATTGTATTAGACCACTAATTAACAGCTTGACCTAGGAGTCAAAGGGGAAGGAAATTACGCCCCCTCCTATAGAAACTCAGACCTCCCTTAACATATTTGGCATACAGATTAATGAAATTCGTCCAACATGAGTCAAATGACCTCAGCCATAAAGAACTCGACCCTCCAATAAAAATACTCAGTCAGTAGTATGAAATGAGTGACCAACAAAATGAATACGCTGTCAGGTTCAAGGGAATACGCCCAGCAATGGTGTCCTTCAATTCCCACAAAGAATTAGCCCTTCTGTCTTCAGAAAATGCACCCCAAACTCACTGCATATGTGTACGATAAGGGCCCATGATTTTCTTAAGTAACTTGACCTCCCTTAAGCCAACTCGACCTCCTAGTAAAATATTCAATGTTTCCCCTCAAACTCGGTCCCAAACAAATAAAATTGTTGCCATTGTAGATAACTCAACTAGAAATGAAAACAAGGAAGAAATATGAAGTGATCTCTTCATAGACTAGCTAGGGTGTATCGTTGCAACACCGAAACTAGTGATGGATGAAGGGTTTCCAAAACCCTAGTCTCTTTCTCAAGAGCTCTCCATTTTTTTCTCAAATAAGTGATATATATGAATATCCCAGACTCCTCCTATCCCTTTATTTTATACTTCCAACTTGAGCTTTTCTTTATTTCTCTTATGAATGTGAGATAATAAGCCCACTTGACTTTTTTTGTCGTTCTTCGTGTTCCTTTGATTATTTTTTGCCTTAGCCCATGGGAACTCAATTAGGCTAGCATAATTTTCTCTTAGAGAGATTAGGCAGATGGGGACATTACAGGAGGGTCATTTGGAGCTAGTGCCGAAGGAGTTGCTCGAGCAGAGAGAGCGCAGGTTGAGGAGCAGGGTCATCAGGGAGTGCTTGGTTAGATGGAGGGGTATTCTAGTGGAGGATGCCACATGGGAGGGAGAGCATATTTTGCAACACCCAAGATTTATGTTGCTTGAGGACAAGAAATCTCAGGAATGGAGGACTGTGATGTCTCGTTCCCAAGAGTAGGCCAACAGAGAGTGACTTAGTAGTCTATGTGTTCCCGTAGACTATAGTCAAGAACAAACAGGGAACAATAGGAGGAATAAGGGTGATTTGGTGGCTAAAAGCTGAATTAAGCCAAAAGGCATAGGAAAAGTCACTTAACCCTAAGTAAACGAAGAATTAGAATGAAAAGGTGTTAAAGGGGGACTTAATTAATTAATTACTCACCTTAGGAGGAAAAATGTCTAGCTTAAGTGATGTCAATGGTGAATTAAATCAGGAAGAGTATAAAGGGACGAATTCGACCTAATTCCTCATTATGCTATGTTTTGATGTTGAGATATTTGCAGAGGAAGAGGAAATCGACCCCCTTGTTGTTTTCTATATTTCTGGAGGAAACCACAACCATTGATCAGTTTCGGTGTTGAGAGACACACCCTAGCCTATCGAAGATACCATCCAGGTATTTCACCATGCATTACAGTGTCCAGTTCAGTGATTGTACAGCTCAACCAGTGAGGGCGCAAGTGTTTGAGAGAGGGTTTGTGCGACCGCTTGAGACAATTTGGATTTGGACGATTCCTTCCATCTCATTAGAAATCTAGCTAGGGAAAACCTATTGAGACACATGTCATTAGTTTCCAACGATGGAATCTTCCGGAAAGCGGAAAACAGTCATTTAGGGCATAGCTCTGGAGGAAGCACATTTGGGGTTCCAGGGGACATTCCAAGGTAGATCTGAGGAATTCCTTTCAACCCATTATAGAGGAGACCAAGTTGATCCTTTTGAGATACACATTGTCATATTCCATCGATGGAATCACTAGGGCACACTCATTGAGCCCAGGAGGTGCACAAACCCCCAGGGGGTGACATCCGGAGCTTCAGAGGTCAGATTTTCAATCTGAGAGTCATTAGGATTAGTCTAGAGACCATGGTGCATCTTTTGAGACAATTTCCATCTCATTCTGACGGGTATCACCATCAGGGCGAGTTTTTCAAATTCTACTGTAGTTTTCGTGAGCTGCCAAATTGCTTTTTGTCGATCTATTTGTGCATGTGCAAACCAGAACCCATTATTCTAATCATGGGTATTTCTTATCAGTTATTTTATATTCTAGTGACGATCTATGAGATCTAACTGACGATT
>JZKD02S1674262.1:517666-527885 GCA_000966675.3 Picea glauca
ACAACAACAACAAATGGAAAATGGAATCTAAATTCAAACCATGCAAATGAAATGAAATGTGAATGTAAGAACTAAACCTAAAACAAACAAAGAAAACCACTCATCATACATACAATGATTTAATTATCCATCTGCATTCAACACTTTGTTTACACTATATACATTCGGATTGTACACAGTCATGCAATTAAAATTTCAAACTCAAAAATTACCCTTCAAATAAGTACACATGATACACAGGAACAATGATGGGATCAAAGACAATGAATGCTTGGAAGAGGAGCTTACTTACTTCTGTTCTTTAAAGGATTGTGTGTGTGAATTCAAGATCAATCAATCTTTTGAGTAGAAAATAGCATGTGCAGGAATGGAGTGTGAATATAAGATTGAAGTGCACACATGAATGTCGTATTGGTCATGAAAAATAATATAATTTTCAGAATTAATAACCATGTTCAGATATTTGATATGCATCTTGGAAACGATTTAAACCACAGTTGACAGTTATGGAAGTTATTTTTGTATTCAAGAACACAAGAATGCATATATATTCAAGCCGAAGATGATTAGCTATTATAACTCTAACATGTTGGTACTGGCTTCTTGTAGAAGTAAATCAAACACATGCACAAGATTAAAAATAGTCAAATAATAGAGTAATTGATACAGAGGGAAGGTAAATAACATTTAATTGTAGGACTATTGTTCTTAGAGAAAGAAATGATAAGAAACACACAAAAAACTACTTCCTGCTACACCAAATCTAGGAAATAAAACACATATACAATTCTAGAAATAAAATTACAGAAGAAAGCAACAATGCATACCAAATTGAGGGGGCCTGCCCAATTGGTTGCATGTTGCTTGAAGAATAAATCAACTGCAAATGATTGTAAAAATGCTTCAAAACTTCATTGCATAAAAATCTTATTTGAACCAATGTTCCAATTACAAGATACTTTTGTTGAGCATATCACACTAAGGATCCCCTTCTCAATGGATCTGATACATATTTATACACAATAAACCAAAAGGAAGATGATAGAACCAAATCCCAAAATTTAAAAACAAATTTGCCAATTTTTGGAGAAAATCCCTAAATCTGGGTTTTTCGTTGATTTGGGCAGATTCCAGTTATACATCCACCCATATCTTCCAAAACAATTCAAATTTTGAAAAAGTGCTCACTTCTTACTCAATTTTCCACATTCTAGACAAAACCCGTATCATAGAATTATGGATTTGATACCATCTACACGGAAATCGAGGCACAAGTTGGCAGTTTGAGATTTTTGCTAATTTTTCGAGAATCATTCCCCCTGAGTTGGAGGTCCACACATGCGATCTGGGTGAATTATGACACACGTGTCAACATCTCAACGTCATTCTGGACAAAACCCATGTTCCTGATTTGCTTCTAGAAGCACGCCAATATGACAAGATACAATATCAGGTATGAGAATAGTTATGCTGGTGCAAAATGTTGAATCACAGTAATGGTACTGGAATGTTGATCATGCAAATCACACTTTATCAACCGTCATTAGTCAAACATGATATAATCATATTTTAATAACTAAAAGCATAGAAAATATGATGTATTAACCACACTGGATATAATGATGAACGGTGGCGTTTAATTAGGGTTTATGGTGTGTATCAATAACAAACTGCGGGGAAATGTTTAATAATGAATGTTTTGTATAGTGGAAAATGTGGCAAAAGTGGAGCTCAACACACTCCCAACCCAAGAATTTGCATGACCTCATGAAAACAAGGTGAACTCATGATATTATGCTTATGGATTTGTGTGACATTGTTTCTTTGTGTAGGTGTTGGTTCTTGTGGAGTGACACTATGGAAACTGATTATACTGTCACGGATTGATTTGAAACAAAGAAACAAAATTATCATGAAAATGGAGGATAAGAAAGGGATGGGTTATCACAGGGTGATAGTAAATGGTATGAGTGTGGAGAATGTGAAATGATGGGGATGGTGGTCGTATGAACTTGGACACCTTTATACTCTATATCTTATATTCATTCTAAGACCAAGATTTAAATGTGGTTCTTCGCTTGGGTTGGCAACCATGACTTCATCCTCTTATTCAGAATCTTTCAAATTACCTAGCAATGCTTTATGGTGTATAAGGAGAAGACACTATAGATGTTGCTTTGTTTTTGTATTTGTATACCACATATTTCCTTTTCATTGCTTGGTCTTATGATCAGAGTATAATTTTTATTATGATTGGTGGAGTGAAAATTGAAGCTTTGGTGAGTATTTGCGATGGTACTTTCTAAGTGGTAGTGGAGTGTGGAGTAGGTGATAGTGGTTATGCATCATGTTTTCCAAATTCTTAATAAATTAAAGAGATTTATACATGTTTTACCTCAAGTTACCTTTGCTTTGAATTCTAATGCAGGCTGAAGTGGAAACCATGCATAACAGGATGAGAGATATGTGGAAACATGATGTGAACTACTAAAAGTTGAAGATGAGATGGATAAAATATGAGAACTACTGAAGAGAATGAAGTTGATGAGAGTTGCACAAAATATGACGAGATCTAAAGAGAGTGGATGTTGATTTGCTGAATCCTGGAAAAAAAAATCGATTGAGATGAACTAAAGATGTTGGAGATGTTGGAGATGTTGAAGAGAGACTCTGAATATCTAGAAGGGATCTTGAGATCTCCCCCAAACCCAAGAGTTTGCATGTCCTCATGCAAACTGCTTAAGACTAAGTGGCATGCGACTATAAGAAAACAACTGTTACCAACTTTGTTGATACCAATCTGAGAGTTGCAAAGAACAAAAATCTGAGAGCTGCTAATGAATTGTGGGCACAAATTCCATGATTGCTAAGCTTGAACACACACAGAGAAAATCATAAGATCATATAATAAACTGATCATAATATGAAGTACATCCAATGTCACATTTTGACAATTTAGATTTACACAATTTTCAAAGATCACTTATGAATATTCCCCCTCTATGACTAACCGAGATAATTCAAGCATAACCCAAAAAAATGTATAATCAGCTTTTCGGTTCTATAGCAAATATTTATATTTCCTTGATTAAACAAAATTCATCAAAATATTAGCAGTACTTATGTTTAGAGATCCATGTATAAATTAGAGTAGGAATTTTGTTCTTCTCCTTTAGAAAGGAAAATAAAAGAGTATTAGAAGTCTCAACAAATGAAAACCCCATAGGAAACCAGTCAACCTTTTCACTCTGAAAATATTTACAGCCATTCAAGTAATAAAGATAAATTTCATAGTTGAATATATTAAGCTTTTAAGACCATGGTCCCACTCTTAAGATAGTACATCTTAGATATAGTATGAATTGGATGATAGGGTCTTAAGGTCAACTTATGGTTATTCTCAAATGGCAAATAGATGGATTTTATTTAACCTTTAGTTCAACCATGCATGCTTCTTATTAATGTTTTACACAAGTATATCATTCATACAGACAAATATAGATTAGGCATATCAAAATCAGAACCCATTGCCAGCAAGTTTGTTTAGTACTCCAATGGGGTAATTTTGACATTTAAGAAATATTCCCCCCTAGGCAGAATGCCCCATTTCCCACGAGCATGTTCAGTACCCTGATGGGTTTGCCTAGTCATACCACAGGCCGATACCCGCTTCCAACAGACCTGTTCAGTATCCCGACAGGTTAGCCTCTTACACCCATTTTCCATTAGAGGCTCTTGTCCCAAACTTCACCCTTCAGATAAAATTTCATAGGTTGATTTTGCATGGGTGAATGGAGGAGCAGCTCTGAAAACCTTTTTACATGATGGGATGGTATTATGTTGGAAGATTTATACATATTGCCCATAAAAGATTGTTCGCATGAAAAATAGACTTATGTATTTAGATCAGTCCAAAGACATATCATGGTTAAATTTACTTAATGTGTGGTGGATGAGGCCATCATAGAATAACCTAAAGTAACTCTAGTCCCTAAGGTCATCTTCTTCACATAGAATTATAGTAGTGTTCCCATTAGAAACATCATGCACTCTCTTGCTACTATTTAATAAAGATGCTTTATTGACCAAATTTGAGATAATATCAAGTTGTACTAGCTACTTATGGGTCTCATAATATGGACTTTTGACTTTATGTAATCCCATAGTATAATCAAATACATGGCTATGAGTTACTGTTATAATATATGATTTGAAATTTTGTTATAAAGAAGGGAAACAAAATATCCAAAAGAACTGAAAATGATTGGATATGTCAAGAGGTCTTGGGTTTGATAATTGAACTCCTTTCTTTTTAGTTTTGCATTATTAATAATTTTCTAAACTATAAAAATTTTCAAGGAAAACAATTCAGAGAAATAGTAGAGCAAAACTAATAAAGGTCAGAGAATGGTCTTAAAAGAAAAACAAATTTTAAGGAAGTAGTAGAAAAAGAGATTTAGTTGTTCCAAAATTGTTTTAGGTAATAAAGGATTAGAATAAAGGATAGTTTTAACGAAACAATAGAACCAAAAGAAATACAGTTACTTCCTTGAATAGGTCATGAAGATATTCTCCCAATCCAACTGAAAAGTGGATACCTACAAAACTCCAACAAATAATCATAGCCTCATTTATTTACAAAACTTCGAAAAATATCTATAAAACATATTAAAAATGATGTCGCGCCAAACTATATGCAACATTTATTCACCTATTCTCTATCCTACCTTACATAAAAAAAAAAAAAAAAAAAAAAAAAATGAACCCTTTTCAAGTATATGTGTATTTCCAATGCAACCATGTGTGTAACGGGATTACAAATATACTCACATTCAGGTTTGAACAATATACTTTAATAAATACCAGAACATGAGGAACCAATTGTTTCGAATGATATGATGCAAAGAGTTGTTGAAGAAAAGAGTGGCGTTGTTTCAATCTAATGGTCGTCTGGAACCAATGTTCAATATAATCATGATATCCTTGGTTCACTTATTCATTTGGACCACTTTGTATGTCCTCCTCTGCAATTCCATATAGATCTTCTTGATCAACTTCATGATTGCATAAAGGATCCGACAATGGGCATGGTGAGAATTCTTTGGTCTCAGGTGCTACTGTTTGTTCTCCATAGGATGCAATCCATGGTTTTCCAATCTCCTCTCTAAATTGGTGAGGATGATCAAGGGGAGTTTCTAGATTTGGCTCGTGGAACTTTTGGTTCTCTATCACTTCTTGGAGTTCAGGTGTGTTCTTGACTGTTGTCAAGATTTTCTCTTCCTGAGATGCAGATATCCCAGCTACTGCAAGGATTTGAGAAAGTTTTTGGAGTAACATTTCCTCCTTTTCTCAATGAACTCTCGATCATCCTTGAATACTGCTTTGTTGGTTTCTAATCCCTGTCTTTCACATGGATTAGTGTATAGGGGTTCTTACAACACCCAAAAGAAATAATTAGAAGAAAAAAATGAAATTTAGAATGAATGAAATTAACCTAATCACATAATTGAAAAACACACCACACTTGCACGAAAAGAAACTCACTTGCAAGAAAGAAATCAAACTTGCATAAAAGAAACACTCTTGCAAAAAAAAGTAAATCACACTTCAAGGAAAATAAACACACTTGCAGGAAAGTAAACACACTTGCAAGAAAGTAACAGTCAAGGTTTTGGGGAAACTCACAATAGTGGTCACGCAGGTTCTTACCTCTCATCTTATTGTTTCTCCTCCCCCAAGCTGTGTAATTTAAAAGAAACCTACCTATGCTCTAATCCATTTAGCACCTCCCCGACAACAACACCAAAAAATGTTGGGTAAAATACATGCACAATTAATTCCAACATTAAGTTCGTAAACTTGGAGATGCAAGCAAAGGAAATGCAGGATTGGAGCCTATTCTAACCTATGCTAGCAACTAATGTCGATAAGCACACTTCCAAATGAATGAAATAAGAACTAGAGGTAAAATCAAAGTGCAAAGATAAAAAGAAATTTAAACTATGGAAAAAACAAATTAAAGCAAACTAACTAAACGGAAAAAAAACAATCAAACAAATGGAAAATGGAATATAAATTCAAACCATGCAAATGAAATGAAATGTGAATGTAAGAACTAAACCTAAAACACACAAAGCAAACCACTCATCATACATACAATGATTTAATTATCCATCTGCATTCAACACTTTGTTTACACTATATACATTCAGATTGTACACAGTCATGCAATTAAAATTTCAAACTCAGAAATTACCCTTCAAATGAGTACACTTGATACACATGAACAATGATGGGATCAAAGACAATGAATGCTTGGAAAAGGAGCTTACTTACTTCTGTTCTTTAAAGAATTGTATGTGTGAATTCAAGATCAATCAATCTTTTGAGCATAAAATAGCATGTGCAGGAATGGAGTGTGAATATAAGAATGAAGTGCACACATGAATGTCGTATTGGTCATGAAAAATAATACAATTTTTAGAATTAATAACCATGTTCATATATTTGATATGCATCTTGGAAATTATTTAAACCACAGTTGACAATTATGGAAGTTATATTTGTATTCAAGAACATGAGACCACATATATATTCAAGCTGAAGATGATTAGCTATTATAACTCTAACATGTTGGTCTTGGCTTCCTGTAGAAGTAAATCAAGCACACACACAAGATTAAAAACAGTCAAATAACAGAGTAATTGATACAGAGGTAAGGTAAATAACATTTAATTGCAAGACTGTTGTTCTTAGAGAAAGAAATGATAAGAAACACAAAAAAAACTATTTGTTGCTACACCAATCTATGAAATAAAACACATATACAATTCTAGAAATAAAATTACAGAACAAAGCAACAATGCATACCAAATTGAGGGCGCCTACCCAATTGGTTGTATGCTGCTTGAAGATTTTGGAAATCCTTGATGGCTGGTTTTGAGACTAAATTGTTGTTTAGTACAACCTATGACCCTCAAAATGATGGACAGACAGAAAGAGTAAACCAGATATTAGAAGACATGTCTAGGATGCATGTAATGCATCAGCCTAAGAAGTGGGAAGACTACTTGCCATTGGTAGAATTTGCCTACAACAATGATTATCAAGAGTCACTGAAGATAATCTCTTTTGAATCCCTCTATGGTAGACAATGAAAGATTCCAATCAGTTGGAGTAATCCATTGGATAGAATTACAATCGAACCCGACATGCTGAAAGAAATGGAACAACAAGCGTTTCAGATAAATCAAAATCTGAATATTGCTCAGGATAGACAGAAGAGTTACGCCGACAGGAAGAGAACTTCCAGAGAATTCAAGACAGGAGACCATGTCTATCTCAGAGTTATGCCCAGAAAGAGGTCCCTGAGAATGGGAGCTTGTGCCAAGTTGGCACCTCGGTATTGTGGACCCTTTGAAGTCTTAGATAGAGTGGGACATGTAACCTATATTCTAGCACTCCCGCCCATAGTAAAGGCACATAATGTTTTCCATGTTTCATTATTGAAGAAATATGTACATGATTCTAATCATATAATTGACTGGTCTGTGATCCAGGTGGAGACAGAGGGATAAATCCTACCATAACCTCAATGCATACTAGATAGGAAGGAAACCCCACTCAGGAACCGAACCATTGCACAGGTCAAGGTGCAGTGGAAACACTTTGGCCCAGATGAGGCTACATGGGAAATGGAGGATGCCATGAGACATGCATATCCTTTTTTGTTCACTTTTGTATATACAGAGCATGTTGATAGATAGAACATTGAGGATAATGTTCCTTTAAGGGGGAGGGAATTGTAACACCCTATTTCCCCCAGTTTGTAAATATAACCATATTGGCCAAGAGACTATGGAAAACTCAATATGTGTGAATGTTTGGTTTGATGGACCTTTGTATAAAATGTCAATGAATGTAAATTTTGTCATTTACTAGAGAATGGATAAGTGTTGCATGATTGTTGGAAGGGGGGTGTGCTAAGAGAGACCACGAATGCTATTAAAGAGATGGTGAAGGGGACCAGGAATGGTTGTGTTAACCTCCACCAAATCAGTACCTTACTAGATTTAATTTCTCAAGACCAGAACAATCCTCTAACCCAGAAATAAATTACAGTCAAGTTGATAGGTGGGAATACCTCCTCAAGAGTTAATGAGGGGATGGGGCAGAGCACCCATCTGTAAGGCTTTCATACTTTACCATGGATTGGTAATTCAAGCCGCACACAACCTTGTTGAGAAAGAAAATAAAGGAAGGTGTGGTGGGTAGAGGGGAGACCTGTGAAGAGTGCAGAGATGGGAGGCTAAGCTCTCGGGTTCAAGGAAGAACTAAGGAATGAACGTTCTGGTCACAGGAAATGGCTAGTCGAGTTACGATACAAGATGATAAATGAGGATGCTCCTCCTTGCTTGGTATTGTGTAAACCATTGCCAAGATCCTGTAGGAGGAGGAGAGTAACCTCTGTCCCTACTATCGTTGAGCCGAAAGGAAGTATTATATCTTAGAGCATCATGGTTTACCTCAGGGGTGGCTAGTGGTAAATCCATTAGGAGTGACTGAGCCTATAGTCGGGTGGAAATGGGCAAATCTTTTACTAGTCACTTCACGTTATCTGGTTCTGATAAGTATTCTTCCTATTTTATGTATTGAACTAGGATAATGGATGAATGCATGGATTTATACATATGTGTATTTATAAATGGTTTATGTGTGGAATGGTTATGATATGTGTATGTCTTCATCTCTTTGTGAACTTACACTTCTAACTGATAGTCTGTATGCCCAAGCTTAGCTCCTGAGGTTTCTTAGGATGTAAGCTTGTAAGAAGGCCAAGATAGAGATATTGTGTCAATCTGAACCTGTCCATCTGAAGAGGATACCTCTTCTAGATTACATGATGTGAAACCAGGATTCTAGGCCCAAGTCCTTAACCATTTCACGATAAATCTCAGAAAGGATAAAGAAGTTAAAGCCTTGATAGGGGAGGTCTCTTTGTTTGGAAGACGAGTGGATGAGCTTCGTTTGAGAGGACCCATGTGACCAATACCCAGGAACCTTAGGATAAGCCTAAGGAATCAAAGTCCTCCTGGCTTCAAAGCTCTAGAAGTCCGAAACTTCAGAGTATGCCCAACCTTACCAGCCTTATACTGGCCGAAGGTAACCAGGAGACTCGGTTTCCCGTAAGATTGACTGACGTTAGGTGGTTCTCCAAGTGGTTAGGTGAACCTATCTTACCAACTAAAGTGGGTTCTAAAACCCCGAAGGTCGGAGCCGCGAAGGATTCAGGACCGTAGATCGAGGGATCCTTCAGGTCCTTTCCCAGTCATCGATATACCGAGCATGCGTGGCACTAGCCCCTTTAATTCAGAGATTGGGCACTTTGGGAGATAAGAGGAGTTTGCATCGCAACACTCCTGAACACTGAATCCCCAATGTAACAAGTGTTGGATTATTGAGAGGGGGGGTGAATCAATAATAGAGAAATTTAATCATTTTTAACCATATAATCCAAGTGTTATATCAATGTAGCATTAACATCTAATAACTGCAGAGTAAATAAGAAATGAACAAATGAACAATCATACACATACACAATACACCAGTGTTTTACGTGGAAACCCAAAGCAAGAGAAAACCATGAAATGCTTTTTCTTATATGTCTTGAAGAATTACATTCATTAGAAGCACCAACTTCCTTTTTTTTCCAGCTGCAACTGGAAGGAGCTTCCAACCCCCTTGTTTCTCATACTACAACCTGAAGGAAGTTCCAACTCCCCTATTCTCTGGCTACAACCAGAAGGAGGCTACAACCCCATATGTTCTCTGGCTACAGTCGGAAGGTGGCTACAACCACCTGTCCTTGCCCCGTCCAACCGCCCTGAAGTAGAAGTAGAATGGTGGAATCATTGTCACACTATCACTATGAGATATACCATTGTAAACATGTACCAATAAACCTGAACCATGCATCAACATGTACCTCAACCTCTAATCAACCTGTAACATAAACAAGTGCATCAACCATGCACCAACCTGTACCAAACAACCTATAATCAACCTGTACCATGAAAAAGTGCATCCAACCATGTACCAATCATTTTTCAACTACTCATCAATATGTACCAACATCATCAACTATACACCTCATGTATGTGCCAACTCATCAACTACTTGTCTCAACCATGTACCCAACATGTACCTCAACCAAAATCCC
>JZKD02S1674263.1:14087-30985 GCA_000966675.3 Picea glauca
GTTTAAGTAAAATACTAAAATGGAATGAACTTCATGCTTAAGCCTTTCTTATTGAAAAATCAACATGGTATCATAGCATAGGTCTTGAATAACCCATTGCACAAGCATCTACCAGTCTCCTCTCTTTTCTGCACAATTGTACGACCCTCCTAGGGTTTCCAGAAAATCCGTATGACCCTCTTTTCTGAGGTGTTGCAGCCCTTAATACTTGAACGTTGGGGATAATTTTTGCATAGGAGAGTACTACCTCCTCCAGTGCACCTCTAGATACTCTCAGAGTGAAATTCTGATCATTTTGAAATTTTGGCCCTAGGGTTTCGCTAAATTCTGTAGAAATTTCAGAATTAGGGTTTCTGCAACTCATTGAAGGAGATCTTCAGCTCACCAATGTTCTCCTATCTTTCAAAGGATTATTGTTGGCAGTCAGAAGTCCAACAAAACCTAAAAGTGCTATCCTAGCCTAGTCGTTAAGTTTTCTAGCCCAGTTGACAAGGATTTGTGAAGAATCTAAAATTATGATGAACAAAACTATGATGGAAGATAAGCTTTATGGATCAAGCAACTTCAAGTTCCTGGAAGACAAGACTTCAGAGGAAGGATTATTGTGGGTGATACAAAAAGGTGACACTATGACTACCCTCTTCATGAATATGTCAAGAGGACATAGATCAGTCGGGTTCCATTGGAGAAATCATATCAACACCCTCAGGTATCCACTTGTATATATATTATTTCTATCTTTTTCATGAGGGAAATTGCATGAGGATGGAACCTTTTGTTGAAGTCATGGATCCATAGGGTTCTTGGTGCATTCATAGGAACAACACATTGGAAGTGAATACTCTGGGTTTGATTGTTGTAATTGTCATTCCTCTAACCTATATTTCTAAAGTTTGCTACATTACAAGTAGGTGGTGTAGCTGTGACAACAATCCTTAAATTGTTTTGATTCTAGAGACGTACTCATTATTATCCTTTAGGAGATATTTTTGTTTTGGTTCCTCTTGTTTTCTTGCTCCAGACAGTTTAACAACAAAGGAAGATGTTTATCCTTCAGAGGGAGTCAAAACTATTTGAGAAAGAGGAAGAATAGAACAATCATTGAGGCAACCAATGCAATAATGCATGATCAGAATCTTTCTATGATTATATGGGCAGAAGCATGCATGACACAGTATATGTTCAGAACAAGAGTCTTCACCAGACTTTGAAAAACATAACTCCCGAAGAATCCTTCACCGGAGTGAAGCCTGATATTGAACACTTCAAGATATTTGGGTGCCCAGTGTATTTTCATGTACCCAAAGAGAATAAGTCCAAGATAGACCCTTCAGGGAGAAAGGATATGTTTATGGGATAACAATGAATCTTCGAAGACATTCCAGATCGACATCCCTGGTCAGAGACAAATTGATACAAGCATAGATGGTGTCCTTGAAGAAGAGATAGCCTTTCAAAGATCCAGATAATCTGAGATGGAGATTGACAGTGAGACAATACCTTCTCCCCCTTTAGCAGTTCAGAGGGAGAAAGACATTATTCCAGCTGATCCAATTGCTCCAGTTGATATGTTCATAGATATTGCAATAGGGCATAAAAGGTCTGCCTAGGATCACTTTGAAGGAGGCATAGAAACATACAAGCCTCTCAAGGCACATCGCAAGAGAACAAAGAGATTTTTTTAGCTACTCTTCAACCATGAGCCACATCATTGATTCTAAGCCTTCTTGTCATAGATAAGCAACATGAGAACAACTATGGAAAGATGCCATAACAGAAGAATACCAATATATCTTAAAATAATGATGTATAATATATTGTTCAAAGACCAGAAGGGAAGTCTTTGATGACTTCCAAGTGGATCTATAAGATCAAGCATGCAGTTGATGGAAGTGTCGATAAATACAAAGCGAGATCTATAGCCAGAGGTTTCTCACAAACAGAGGGAATTTTCTATGATGAGACACTTGATCCAGTAAGCCCGATACACTTCCATCTGTACTACCATCCATGAGTTAGAAACTATATCTTATGGATGGATTCTTGATGATTTTGGGTTTCAACAAGAGTGTTGTTGATCCAAACCTATATAATTACAGTGTTGGTGACGAGAGCCTAATTATGATGACTTATTAAGAAAACCTTATTGTTGGATAAAAGTAAGATTTGACTTATGATTTCAAGATGAAGGATCTGAGTATTATGCACTACTTCTTGGGACAAGAAGTATGACAGAGGACCGGTGAGATTTTCCTGAGTCAAGGAAAATATACAATGGGAATATTAAATAAGTTCAGTATGACAGAATGCAAATCCACAGTGATGGATTTGAATAAAAGGATTGATGATGATTCAGAGGAGACTGATCCACACTTGATTGCATCACTGATGTATTTGGTTAATACCAGACTTGATTCATGCTATGAAGTGAATGTACTTAGTCATTCCATGAGTCAACCGAGACAGACTCACTGGACAACAACAAAACATGTATTGAGATATCTACGAGGCACAATTAGATATGGCTTGAGATATGCCTCCAGTGAAGAATTGCGTTTGCAGAGATATGAAGAATGGAAAAAGAGTACAGTGGACCAAAAGAGCACATTCGGTTGTTGTTTTACCGTGAAGGTTGCCATCGTTTCCTGGTATAGAAGGAAACAAAACTTTGTGGCCTTGAGTACCACAGAAGCAGAGTATATATCACCGAGTGTGCGAAGCAATGTGACTTCACAAGCTTCTGACAGATTTACTTGATCATGAGATGGATTCTATGATGATAATCAGAGTTGTGTGTAAAGCTCCTTGAGAACCCAGTGTTTCATGATAGATCGAAAACGTTGAGATAAAATATATCAGAGACATGATGCAGAGTAAAATAGTATGCATGCAGTACCTTCCTACACATGAGCAGATTGCAGACATCTTCACCAAATTAAATTGGTGAAGAATACCTCCCTAGTTGAGAGAGAGTGTTGATGACTACATCCAAGACAAATTTCAAAGTACATCCGTTTGAGACTTAGCATGATGAAGAATGCCTCCCTAGCTGAGAGGGAGTTTTGATGATTACAACTGTGTGAGACATTCTCCAGGACACAAACCTAAGAGAAAGTCCCTGAGTAGGGTATGTGGTTCCTATCTAAGACAGAGTTGGAACATTGAGATGGCCTCCTTATAGAGGGTTGAGAAGAACTCCAAATGATTCTCCTGTGTAACACAGTGATAAAGGAGATCTGCAGAGTTTGACGTGTCTGTGGCTAAGCACAAGGTGAAGTGTGAATTCCCAAAGAGTTGGGTGCATCGTCATGAGACAGAGATGAAGATGATGTATTCGCCTCCTCTGAGCAAAGATTTGATGATGAACTCTAGATGACTCTCATGTGTAATGCAGTGGGAAAGAAGATATGTTGAGTGGACGTGTCTGTGAGCGAGCACAGGTGAACATGATCCTAGTGGTTGAGCACTAGTGAGAGTGGTTCTTCTATGTAATGCAGTGAGCCATAGATATGGACATCCCTATGGATGTGCCCCTAGTGGCTGAGCACTAGTGGGTGTATGAGATCCATTGCTATATTGTTCAAGAGTCAGACCTTCCTATAACCCTAATTGTAATGTAATGGATACAGGTCGGCCCCACCTTAATGTAATTGATAATTAATGTAAAAGATAATTAATATGGTTAATATTAATTATATTATGAGATAGAGAGGTCGGMCCTGTTGTGCCAATAGACACTTATGTTGATAGKTCAAGTCTAATATAAGTAAAGGTAAATTCCCCATTGAGGAATCATATATTTTGTGTGTGTTTGGAAATTTAAGCAAGTACATCTTCTTGGGAAAAGGTGTGCACCTCTCTTGGGCGCTAGTATTCTAGAGTTTGTGAGCACCCTTTTGTGTGCTAGGTTTTCTTGGTGGTGGTCTTTCTCTTGAAGAATATAAAAAAGGATTGACTGGGTTTTCCTCCCTTGTTGAGAAGGGTTTCCCAGGATACTTCTTGTGTACTTGTGCATGGTGTTTCTTCTTGTGATCTTGGTTACTGCAAAAAAATTGTTTATGGTTTAAGTAAAATGCTAAAATGGAATGAACTTCATGCTTAAGCCTTGCTTATTGAAAAATCAACACTAGAGGCATTGCCACATCATGTAGAGAGATGTTGGAGAATTTGAGAAGAACCCTAGGCTTTGATGCCACCTATTTATGGGGAGACTTATGACTTCAACAACGTAGTAAAATTATAAAAAACATAGCACTTATAATATTTCACTTCATCCAAACTTTGTAGAAAAAAAATATTTTCTCTCTCATGGATACCTTTTTAACACTTAAAACATATCCATTAAAAATGTTGAAATTATGAAATGTTTGTCAGGATTTTAATTATTTTTACAAAAAAATTGATTGATCGATGTTATCTCAATATGGTCAAAGTTGACAAATCAAAATCAACTTCAATTGGTCAATCTTAATTATATATGTTGATTAATTGCCATTTATGGAGGCAAAAGAAAATTCACAAAAATTGATGATAAAACAAGGAAACCCCATCTTGGTCACGTGAAGGTTAGGCCTAGGTCTAGGAGAGATAATAAAGGTAACAAGGTAATTGGTTCACCTCTACGAGACAACAAACAAATCCAAAGCATAAAATGGGCAATTACCAAGTTATATAGTTCATAAACAACCTCTTAGACACTAGATAAGTAATAGATCTAATTGTTGTTGCAAATTACTACAATAAAACAATGTATAACAAAAATAAATATTTTGCAACAACAACAAGAAAAAATACTTAGAAATGTAACAATTTAACATATAAACCAAGCCTTCAACATGTACAATAATATCCAATTACTAGATCTAAATTATGAGTATCTTAAACCACTTTTCTAAGTATGTATACAACAAGTAAATTAAACCCTAGTGGTTGTAGAAAAAATTTACAACAACAACAATAAATATCATTAGTTTTCTATAGTTAGAGTCAGAGAAGTTAGTGAAATCACTTTGAGATAGAATGCTAATTCTAAGTGTAATTTTCACCACGAGAAGAGATTTAGACTAGTGTCATTGTCTTTCATGGATTATGGAGTCATGCATGCAACACCTTGAAGATTGAACTAGATGAATAAGAAGAATGAGGTTTAAACCCTAAGGTGCAAAGCCTCTTGGGACTTAGGACTAAACCTTCAAGAAAATGCTCCCTATGGTGCAGAGCCTCTTGGGCCATAGGTGACGTTTTCTCTCTTCTAGATGACCTAGGCCAAGGATCAAAGACTAGGATAAAAATCTAAGGTGCAAAGCCTCTTGGGCCGTAGGTCCTTGAATACTAGCAAGAGAATGCTTTCACAAAATTTGGACAAACAAAGCATATGGAGGAGAGAAAGACTCATGTATCCTCCCTATGGTTTCACCAAGATAAAATAACATGCAAAAATATAGTAATTATCACTTTAAAACATTAGCAATGACATAAAATTGCAGAAATTGCTCAATGGTTATCCAAGTCGCTAGGCAAAGAAAAACCCTAGTTGCAGCAATGTACCATCCAAGAAAGAAAAAACATCCACTAACATCCTCCTTCAACAAGTGTGCACCGGATCCAAGAGATCAGAGATAAATATAACAAACTCTTCTAAAGTGGATCTCCCACAAATATGAGAGGACGTGATGATGAAAAAAAGAATGGAGTGGCAGCCTTATTTATAAGGGAAATCCTAGTGCTCCAATAGTCTAAAAAGTGAAAATTCATGTTTACAAGTGGGGCCAACCCCTCAATTTTCCTCTACAAATGATAAATCATGTCAAAATAATATAATAATGTCCTCCTAGGTCACACATGTGGTGATTTCATGCTCCAAGAGGGTGTGTGAAGGCCTTACAAGGCCACGTGTCATCATCTCATGGTGCAATCATGGCAAGAGGTGCATCTCCTCATCTATGGTAATGTCACATCATCAATGGTACCCCAAATGGAAATCAAGTCCCATCATCGTTAAACCCTAAAGTGTGATGTCATCATCAAAGGAGGATCAATGTTCAAGGTGTAGAGAAATGTGTCCAAAGTGGAGAGGAGTGTATCTCATCTCTGCAAGGCATTGAATTGTCCACCGATGTAACATCCTCCATCCAATGAGTAATATTCCCTAGGGTACAGTGCCCAACATGTGGGATTCCAACCCACTTGTGTTCCACCATGACCAAATATGTAAAAAGCAAGACCATCTATCCATCGTCCAAGGTCCTGAAGATGTGAGAGCCATTGTTTGAATGTGTGAAGTCACTTGATGATTCAATGCTCTGCATGACATGTGCCATATCCTACAATAGAGGCACAACATCCTAGGTCAAATCTTGGGGCGTCCTTGAAAGAACCATGTTAGGGGAATCCAAATCAAAATAAAATATGAAATCAAGTAAATCCAACGTTCATAAGATATACTAATCCTCAAATAATGCAAAGTAAGTTGTTACCTAAGATATAATCCACATTAACATTTCACATCAAAATCTCCTTCAAATTTCACACTATATGAGGAATTTGTGTAAGTTGGAAAGTTTAAATATGGGATGACCTTCATCTAACCCTATTAGGTGTGCCAACCAAAATAGTGAAATAAAAGACCCAAGTAGAGGAATATGCCATGGGGGAAGTAGTGAAAGAAAAGAACCCTTCAAGAGTAAGTGTGATAATGGTATGTGTTAGGCTTACTTCATGGCTTATGGTGTCATTGAATCCATTTCTATGAGAACCTCCTTTGTGGAAGGTGTGCTTGCTCTTGAGTTACCACTTTCTAAGTGCTACGTTTTTCCAAACCCTTTAATCTGCCTTTTTATTTGTCCTCTTATCATATTTGCAAGTTCCCTTTATAAGGTTTCAAGCTATAACATCATTTCTTTGGGACTGGGGTGAATGCATAAATGGTAGAGCTCAAGTTTGGATTGGCTTTTGAGAGTCCTTTGCTATTCTTTCTTTCTTTATTTAGATTTTTTTCTTTCTTTATTTTTCTTTTACTTAGCAGATGTAATCAACCTCTGGGCCTTCATCTCCTCTTCTCGTGATAGAATGGAACATGACCCATTATGAAAGTTTAGTACACCATGACAAGCTCCAAGATGGAAAATGTTAAGTATGGTGGGGAAAGGAAACGTTACCCTTGTGAGGGCCCCCCAGTAGTACCCCTTTTACCTGGCAAGTGACAACATGAGACAAGGGCACAAATGTTGGCCACCAAGGTGAAACAAGGAAACACACATAATTTCTTGAGCTAGTGATCCATTATCTGACTTCAACCAATGATCCTCATCCACATGCCTAGTATACTAAGCTCAACACTTCACAAGAAAGAAGGACTAAAATACCTCATGGTGATGTTGGCTTACCATTTCCCATATACTGAGTTGACTAGATGTGATGAGATTGGATGATATGAAGTATAAGAGGAAATATAGGGGATTATGGGCTACTATTTATGGACATGTTGATCATCAACATGGTCTGGATCACTATCTTCATTGTGGACCGTGAGACATTATCTCCTCTAGTTTCCCCTAGGCATGGGGGGGTAACATGTGGCTCCAAAATGGGGACATATTCTCATTGTAGAGTGCATGAGAACCTAAAAATCTATGGTTGTCCAATACGTACAATCCTACACCCACTTCTAACAACACTAGCAATTCAATAGTAAAGACCGATGGACGTGATCCACTGGGATTAGTAGTAAATAAAAAAATCATGCCGGAAAGAAAAAATTCACTAAAACTGTACATGATAAAGTAATGATACAATGAACAATGTAAGTTCCTAACATGGATGCATAGTATGAAAAATGAGAGTGCAATGACATGTATATGCAAGAGAGTGCAAATATATACTAGCATGGATTCATGATGCAATCATATATACAAATGCAATGCAAGATTCAAATTCCCTAACTAACCTAAACTATAGGCCAAGGCCAAGTTCCTTCTAGAAAATAGGGTTTGAGAAGGTATCCATTGATGGTTAATAATAGATTCTCTCCCTCAGGTATGGCTAAGATAAAGGAGTTAGTATTGACCTCAATATCAATTTGGTAGGGGCCAATTTATAAGTTGTCAAACTTCTTGTGCATTCTTGGTCTCTCCTTCCTCTTTTCCCACACCAGTACATGGTCACCTTCTTTGAATTTCCTTTGTCTTTCTTTGTGATCAAATTTTCCCTTATTATTCTCCGGGTTTTGTGCCATTTGATCCAAATAATACTTCCTAGATTCATCCAATCCTATCAGTTGGTTAATTACTCCTTGCAAAGCCTCATTATCATTGATATATTATTGTTCACACTGGAGGGTAGGAATCTAAAGGTTGATGGGCAGTTTGGATTCCAATCCATACACCAAATCAAATGAGTTTTTCCTTGTGGAAGTCTTGGTTGTGATACAATTTTCCCATAAATCGTATTTTTTCTTACTATCCCAAGCCTTCTTATTTTCACCTGCAATCTTCTTGACAATATTCATCAGATTCTCATTGCTATATTTATCCAGTATGTTCCCTTGAGGATAGTAGTTGGATGAGTGAGATAGGATGATACCATACTTAAAGTAGAAGTTTTCTAAATCAAGGGAGCTAAAATCCTTGGCATTGTTAGTAATGTTTTTGGCAGGGACACCAAACCCTGTTATTATTTTATCCTCAAGAAAAATCATGACGAATTCCTCAATTTCTTTTTTTGATGGGATGCATTCTACCTACCTAGTGAAATATTATGTAGAAGTGAATACCCAACGATATCCATTGTTGGATTTTTCCTTAAATTCACCAATTAAATACAAACCCATTGTTGAAAAGGAGCTTCAACAATGACTAGCTTCAAAGGAAACGCGAGAAATCATTTCTTTCCTGTGAATAATTGACAAGGTTGGAAGGACCTGACATATCGATGGGTATTAGTGAACAATGTAGGCCAATAATATCTAGCTCTTAGAATATTATGAGTGGTGGTGCAGGCAATGAAGTGACCACTGCAATACCCTTAATGGAGTTCCTTAATCAATTGTTCGGCTTCATCTTTGTTCATGCCTAAGGATAATTCCATTAGGATTATTCCATCCAAGACCATCCTAAGTTAAACAATATTTCATAGCTCTCAGTTTCAAGGCTCTCCTCTTGTGATACACCAAGTGTTCTTGGCATGAAACTTTCTTCAAGTAGTAGATAATGTTAGCATACCACTTATCATGTTCTAAATTACTCACAATTACATTTATTTGGTCATTCTCTCCCATTTATATGGCTTCCTCATTACTTTAAGTCAAAATATTGGCTAAGCCTTGTCTCTTCATAATCTTAGTGGATTTGATCTCTAAGTCATATCCCCAAATCTTCGACACCCACTTCCCCCTAGTTCCAAGGAAATACTACTAGGATAGGACATCTTTGACAGTGAGGTATGGCACATATGCTTTGATTTTGTTGTAATTTGTTGGAGATACTTCACACGCACCTAGGATTTATTTTTCCTAAGGTTTTCCCTATGTTTATTAGTCATTATTCAGTCTCCTATAGTTTAGGGAGAATATTCCTCTAGGAGAATATTCTCTTTAGTTCACAATTTAGTTTGATCAATTGAGTGGAGTCTAGATGCCACATTGGGATCATCACCATGCAGTATTGGGATCATCAACAACTAATGCGCATTTTCCTCGGGATTATCACCAGACTAACGCATTACTCATGATCCCCTAATCTCCTCCTCACTTTACTCTATTTAAGTCAGTTAACTGAACATTGAGAGACTAGTTAACTCAGACTAGGTGGTAGTTCACTCTCGTAACTTCCTGAGAGACTAGACTAGGTGGCAGTTTACTCCCGTAATTGTTGGTGTGTGTCCAGATCACTCTAGACCATCACTATTGTGCATTGGCTTCTCCTCCAGTGAACATTAGTTGAGTTATACAGAGTATATCATGTGTAAATTATCATTCATTCATTTGGTTAATGAAAATTCTTCCATTATTTCTCTCTTGTTTCTCTTTTCTCATATTTTGTCTGCAAATTGTGTATGTAATTTTCTACCTAGATCTATTATGTGCAGTTTCAACACATTTACATGGTATCAAATCCGACGAATTGCTAGGAAAAATACACACCGGATTCTTTTTGCAGGTACCAAAGATTGAAGGCGGCGGGAAAATGGAATTTCCAAAAGAATTCATTCTTACTCCGTACAATTTATTTGCATGGAAGGAAAAGATGATAGTGCATATTCAAAGTAGAGGATTATACAGGTTAACCATGAATACATATACCGAACCCACATCAGCCATAAAAAAATCCAAGTATCTGAATCGAATGGATGAAGCTCTTAGAACTATTTGTAGTCTCATTTCTCTTGAACTCCTCTTTCACATATCCTCCGGTAAAACCCCCAATGAATCCTAGACCACCATGGAAGATATTTTTTTCAAACAATATGAGATGAGGGAACACATGCTCTAGGTGGAATTGCTCACTTTGGATCCAAACTCCTTCGACAATCTCCAAGATTTATTTACCAAATATAAGGATTTGTTGTCACAACTCAAGGCTTGTGGGGCTGATAAATCTGAGGAGAAACAAATGGTTCTTACCATTCTCTCCAAACTTGGTCCATAATACTGAGTGTTTGTATACACATTTCATTCAGTTGGGCTCACCTCTGGAACCACCTAGACGATGCCCTCTCTTGAGTCCTTTATCGAGTCTCTAACACAAGAGAAGAACAAGCTCATCAATATGGGAAAAATCAAAGGTGCAAAGGCACATGCACTTACTGTGCAAGATGGTAGTGGTCATCAAAATCATAAATCTAAAGACAAAGACAAAAGGAAATAACATGCAAATCCAAAGAAGGAAGGGTACTCAAAACCCTTCAACGATGCCTCCAAATCCAAAGGTGGAAAGAGAAGAAAAGGGGAGAAATGCACTTACTTCCATAATGGATTCCATCCAAAATACAGATGTATGCAAAAACATATAGATCAAATGGCTCAAATAATTCAACAAAACAAACTTGGAGATCACATCCCCAAGGGTGCCAAGAAGAAGAAGCTAGAAGATCAAAATCCCAAGAAAGACAATTCTAGCCATCCATCGATTGCCATCAACTCCTCTCCTGATGCTTGGATTGTATATTTAGGAGCATCACACCACATGGAAGCCACAAAATAATTCTAATCTTCATTGGATGCATGCAAAGGTCATCCTATTTTGATGGGGGACAATTCTCCAATCGAGTTCACCAACAAATAAATAATTGAACTCACAAACGGAAGCTTCAAGAATGTGCTACACATTCCCAAATTTTATGTCAATATTCTCTCTGTGTATCAAATGAAAAACTCTGGCACCCGAAAGAGAGTCATATTCACATCTAATGTAGTGGATATATATGACATGCAAACCAATTCCAGTGTTTCTACCGGTGAGGTAAATCATCAATCTAGACTCTACACATTTTCTAAATTTATAGAACTAGATTTTGCATTACTGCTTACCCATGCTAATGAAAGCAGTAGGATATAGCACAAAAGGTTTGGGTATTTAAATTTCAGATATATGCAATAACTTAGCAAGTAGAGAATGGTTGATGGTCTACCTGACATCCACTTCTCCAAAGGAATTTGTGAGGGATGTGTTCTTGGAAAACACCCTCAAGAGAAATTCGACAAAGGAAAGTCTCTAAAGGATTCCTTCCTTTAGATCTGATCCATGGTGACCTCAAGGGCACTTTTCCGCATCCACCAATCAATAAATCAAGGTACATGCTCATTTTTTTTTATGATTTCTCATGCTTCACATGGATTTTCTTTCTCAGGAAAAAAACAGAGGTCTTTCAACACCTAAAAGATTTCAAATCCCTTGTTGAGACACAGTCAGGAAAGAAAATCAAAGTCCTCCGAACATATAACGGGGGAGAGTATGTCAACCATGATATACATAATATTTTTCATGAGGCAAGGATTTGGTTGTAGCACACGGTTCCCTATACTCTGCAACAAAACATAGTTTTTGAGCAGAAAAATAGATCTCTAAAATAGATGGCATCTTTCATGCTACATGCAAAGTCACCCCCACACAGATTATGGGCTTGTTATCCCCTAGCCTAGGGATAACTAAGGAGATTATGTATCAAGGCCCACAGGTCCTAGACCTGGAGTACCGAGAGCCATATCGACTTGAGCATGGCCCTGGAGGTCCCATTATTTTCTTCTTCAACACCTCCACTTTGTCAGCAACAACAACATCCATCATATCGGCCTTGTCTTGCAGCAGAAATGGGCCTTGCTCCATGAGGTAATGAGTCTGGGTATCATGGTATGTGTCACTCTGATCCTCAAAACCTTTGAATATGTGCATTTAATTCTTTTTTCTTCTAACGTGTGCTTGGACCTTATACCTTTCCACTTGACCACACCTAGGGGGAATGACAAGATTCCCTAGTAAGTTGGTTCCCATAGGTTTTTAGTTTCCACTGGGGAGATTCATGAAAGTCCATCACCCGCTCCCACCATACTTACCATTTTTCATCATTTTCCCTCTCATCCACCCTTTTTCACTGGTCTGAGCATTGGGTTGGCCAAATATCTAAGGGTTGTACCTTGCCTTGTGGGAAGAAGGGGCTAAAGGCCTAGAGGGTAAAAGTAGCTAGAAAAAGATTAAAAAAAAGAAGAAGAATGAAACCTTGAGATGCTTTGCCCAGGGATCCCCGAGAAATAAATAAAAATATTCTCACCAAGAAATAGAGGGACCCATAAAAAACAATAAATCAAGACCTAGTTGGAGGATAGGGGGTCTCATCACGAGCCATCCTATTAGGTCCATGGGCATGTAGCGGTATGACACTACTAACAGATGGTCACCACATGAGGGTAGTGGCTCTTGGTGGCATAGCCAAGAGAAAGGGGGTCTCATTACGAACCAACCTTCTCATTTCCGTGAAATGCTTGTGGGTAACATTGCCTCCACTGGTCACCACGCCAGGGTAGTGTCCCCTAAATAGTCTCTTGAAAGAAAAAATCAATAAGAATAAAATATAAAAGGCATGAATGGGCTTGGAAACATTTGCATCCATGACAAGGTGCATATCACCCTCTTTAGAGGCACCCACAAGTAAGCCATACATTTCATTGCTATCATTGTACCCATTGCCCAGACATCCCTTACCACCTCATCCACTCACCTGGCCTAGATTTTGTTTTCACCCAGGGACATCCCACATCCAATGAGCACTGGCCCAATAGGATGTCCTAGCATCCCCTCCAAACTTGGCTTCTAGAATAGCATAATGTATTTGAGCACTTGTCCAGGTAAAGGGGGTTTCATGCACATCTTTAATAACTTGATGATTATATGTGATTGACATTGCTATGATTCCTGTGACTTATGATCCCATGGAGGTCGTATCTGTTGATGTTGCAGGGCCACACCCGATCAACAGGTACACATGGGGAGATGATTAGTTCGGACCTCCATGGGGATAAAATCCCACCAGATGGATGTTGAGACTCCAACCAGGGGCAGAGACGTATCAGAGGATTGCACCAGAGAGGGAGGAGGACGTTTCACCAGGGAAATACTGGTAGCCCCAGACCCAGGGGGGTTGTGCCCTTTCCACCATGATGTAGGCCTTGGAAGGTCCATGACATCACCCATGTCACCCATGACATCACCCAACCTTTTGGATGTTTTGGAGACAGTTGTGTGCCAAGTGGCACATGTGGCAGGTTCCTGAGGCCCAAGGAGGCCTAACGTTTTGCTCCAGGAGGCCAACGTTGCCCAAAAAGGGCATAACATCACCCTAAAGGAGCATGTCGTCACCTTTACAACTTTTTTTAGGGTTTAATTATGACATTTAATGTAAAAACTGGATATTATTTGTAACTGGCCATGTCGGCCTTTTTTAACCTAATTTTAGTCATTAGTATTGTATAAATAAGGGGAAAATCCCTCTTATATTTTATCATCTTTCACTCACACTTGTGAGGACTGAAATTTGCGCCCTCCTTAGGGTTTCTTGGCTGAAATTTTAGGCACACTTGTTGAGGAAGGCTAAATTTGGTGTATTTTGGAAAGCTTCTTGGTGGATGTGTTCAACTAGGGATTTTATTGATTATTCTTTATGTATGTAAGTGAATTTTCTACAATTCTTCTTAATTGAATGGTTATAGTTTTATTTATCTTTCATTTACATTCAAGATTATGAAATTGCTTGATTAAACCCTAGGAATACTAGCACATGTTATTTTCCTAGCTTCAAAATCTTTCACCTACTAGATCTGATCAAAATGCCATTTTGTTCTTGAAGCATGAGTTAAGGCCTTTCCATTGCAACACCTTAGTATCCATTGCTTCATCTTAGCTGATTTTGCTTCATCATTGAGTTAGAGAGGGAGGAAATCTACTAAGGCCTAGGGTTACCTACACCTTAGTATCTAGTTTACCCTTAGGGTTTGAAAATTGGAGCCTTGGGTTACCAACGCTCCAATTCATCAATCTCTCTTGTCTTTAAATCTTCTATTATCACTTTTCTTCAACATTTTCTGCTGCATTATTGACTCCATTTTCCCTAAAAGCATTAGTTTAAGTCCTCTTTTGAGTAATTGATCAAAACAACCTTCAAAACCTATTTTTGAGCCTCCTACTAATTATTCATAACCCTAGAATAGCCTAACCTACTAACAATATTGTTGGTGTTACTAAAGTAAGATACAACCATTAAATTCAGCATTAAAATCTCATAAAGGCAATTCCAAAGGATGATCTATACCTTGTCTTCTTTGCTTCTATCAAATGCTAGTATTGTGATTTCAATTGTTAATGATTCTTAGTCATTTTGAAGCTATTTCAAGGTGTTTAAATGTAAAGTATTGCTCTATAAATATTTTTTTATAAGTTTTTGTTTACTTCATGATATTCCTCAAATTGATTTTATCAAGAAATTCTATGGTTTTATGAAGTGATAACTAACAAGTGTACTTGCGAATATATATAGTTTTTTGTTGCTTTGTTTCGGGAAGGTACACTTGAATACATTATCATTTCATTGGTTATAAAACCAAGAATTTCTGATCGGTGGTGACTTGTGAGAGGGGATCCTTATGTATCATTTTTGAACTTGCCTTCTCAAACCCCCAGGTCACTGGGGATGTCTCCCCTAGGCCTACCACCCTAAATAGAAATAGACATCCTATTGAGGTGACAATGATAGGATTAGTCTCCAGTTATGCCAATTTTCTCTCCTTTAACCTTTCCTACTATCAAAGTACAAATTGTGCAATAATAGGGTTGAAGCACTTGATTGTTCAACCTACATCCAAAACAGATCTCCCCATAGATATGTCAAGGATAAGACCCCCTACGAGGCTTGGAGTGACCTCAAACTAGAAGTGACGCACTTTCATATTTTCGGTTCATGTACATGGGACAAGATTCCCTCTAAGAAGAGGAAGGCACTTGATCCACAGAGAACATAATGTATCTTTGTTGGATACCTAGACATTGTGAAGGGATATAGACTCATTGATATTTCCTCAGACCAACTCATCATTGAGCGTAGTGTCCAATTCGAGGAAAGTGTCTCGCATGTACCTCAACAACCACATGTAGACACTTTTGTTCTTCCACCTGTTAGATATTATGAGCATGCACATGTCGACTCTTCTTCATATGTTCATAGGATTCAGATGATCCAGATATATAGACATAACAGTCATATGCAGAGTCAGTGCATGTAGATGCAGATGCAAAGAAATATCTGAGGCCCAAGTCGGCCAAGACTACTCTTTAGGATGCAAGAGATCTTGTTGGGGATCCAACTGATACTAAGAGGACTTGATCTGATTTCAAGGAGCCTCCTCTTTCACTCACTACCACTGAACCGATGCCACCCAAGCATATTTTCTTGGTTCATTCTTTATATCCACAGTCCTATGGCGATGCTACTGGAAATACCTTTTGGGGATCGACCATGAAAGAGGAGTACAACTCCCTCCTCAAGAACCAGACTTGGCTTGTAGAATAGCATAATGTCTTTGAGCACTTGTCCAAATAAAGGGGGTTTCATACACATGTTTAATAACTTAATGATTAGATGTGATTGACATTGCTATGATTCATGTGACTTATGATCCCATGGAGGGCATATCTATTGATGTTGAAGGGCCACACCCAATGGACAGGTACACATGGGGAGATGATTAGTTCAGACCTCCATGGGGCTAAAATCCCACCATATGGATGTTGAGACCCCAACCAAGGGCAGAGACATATCAGAGGATTGCACCAGAGAGAGAGGAGGACGTTTCACCAAGGACAACCTAGTAGGCCTGGACCTAGGAGGGTTGTGCCCTTTCCACCATGATGTAGACCTTGGAAGGTCCATGGCGTCACCCATGACATCACCCAGCATTTTGGATGTTTTGGAGACAGTTGTGTGCCAAGTGGCACATGTGGCAGGTTCCTGAGGCCCAAGGAGGCCTAACATTTTGCTCCAGGAGGCCAATATTGCCTAAAAAGGGCCTAACGTCACCCTAAAGGGGCATGATGTCACCTTTACAACTTGTTTTAGGGTTTAATTATGACATCTAATGTAAAAACTGGATATTATTTGTAACTGGCCATGTCGACCTTTTTTGACCTAATTTTGGTCATTAGTATTGTATAAATAAGGGGGAAAACCCTCTTATTTTTTATCATCTTTCACTCACACTTGTAAGGAATGAAATTTGCACCCTCCTTAAGTTTTCTTGGCTGAAATTTTAGGCACACTTGTTGAGGAAGGATAAATTTGGTGTATTTTGGCAAGCTTCTTGGTGGATGTGTTCAACTAGGGATTTTCTTGATTATTCTTGATGTATGTAAGTGAATTTT
>JZKD02S1674263.1:33386-46738 GCA_000966675.3 Picea glauca
TCTTCTGGATGGAAGTATTAAAACCATGGATAAGTTAGAATAAGTTTTCCTCAAACGATGGAGTATCAAGGAAGACCCCAACATGCTACTCATAAGGATGAATAACCTTGTAAAGCAGGATAATGAGACCATTAGAGAATTCCACAGTAGGTTTGAAACCATGTTGCAAAAAATCCCTATGAGTCATCATCCATCTCATAGTTTCCTTTTGTTCATTTATACCAAAGCCTTTACTGGTCAACTAGTGTATCTCCTCAGAGATAAAAACCCTCAAACGATCCAAGAATCCCAATAAATAGCCACAAGGATCGAAGACAACCTATTATCATCCAAATTTGAACCTTTCTCAGCCCCAAGAGTCAGAATGGACATTAAACCCAATATTGTCCACAATGTTGAACCTACCTAAGACATTAGTGCTAGCTTGGAAAAATTGCAATTGACTGTAGATGGCATGGTAAAAATCCAAGAACTAATGATGAATAGGATTGTCAATCTAGAAAGGACTCAACATTAAGACCCTAGGGTTCCATATAAGGGTCAATTCCAGAGAGGGAACCAAGTTTTTAGACCAAAGACTAATCAAGAGGTTCCAAATACTTTAGCTCCTGCAAATGTGGTTGATGAAAACCCTTGGTGCCTGCAATGCAGCAAATCACACTGGAAACATGAATTTCCTTACAACAATGGAGGTCATGCCCAAGTAAACATAAGGGACCATACCATAGAATACCCCCAAATATGCCTTAATATTTCCCCTAAGGAACATCAAGAGGGCATAACGGAAGCATCTGAGAAGGCTAGGATGGAGGTAATAAATAACTTCGACCAAGAATCGAGGGAGAAGTTGAAGAAACAGGAGTTCCAAGTGTATACTAGAAAAAAGAAATCGAACCAACCTCTCTCTACCAGTTCTGCAATATCCCAAACAAGGCCTCCACCCATGAACATTCTCCTTCCTAAGACTCTTCCCAAGACTGAAAGAGTGGACTTAAACTTTGACTTTGAAGGGGCATTATCCAAGATGCCTGTGACCATTCCCTTGAGAGAAGTCATTAAGGTACCATCCATCAAAGAAATATTTGATAATTTCTTCAAAGGATTAGATGGACCAATGGACCCTCCTATTATGCTACAAGTTGATCACTTTAGGGTCCAGTATGATAAGCACCCACCTTTCTTCATGATGTTATTGATAAATAACAAGTTCCTTAACAACCATATGTTGGATTTAGGGGCAGGTGCCAACATAATTTCTCTAAAGTTCATGGAACAATTGGGCCTAAAAGTCACACGACCTTACAAAAATGTTTGTGGATTTGAGTCTAGAGCCATACCCACCCGTGGGGTGATTGAAAATGTGGAAGTATGCCTGGGAATATACACTAAGAGAGTGATCCATATGGACATTGTAGTAGTAGATGTCCCATATGTGTGGGGAATTCTTTTGTCCAGGAAATTTGCTGCAATGATGGGAGGCACTCTAGAGATGGACCTTACTTATATCAATGTGCCTATGAACGATGGAAACATAAGTCATCTCCCAAATGTGCCAATGACCAGAATCCATGTGCGAGAAATTAGTGATCACATCAGAACTGACAAAGCACATGAGCCAATCATATAGAGTCTTCTTGAGTTTTCTCCTGATGATATGCCTTTTTCTACAGAGGAATACTTTGCTCAGATACAATGGCCGAAGAAGGCAGATTATCAGCAACTCTTGAACAAGTATAAAGACAAGGAAGTTGGGGTTGTCATGTTATTAAATAAAGGAGAATACAATGTATTGATCCATCCATCCCAACAAGAAGTTTTCACAGCAGAGTCCCACCCTCCTCCCTCTACACAATATACCAGGGTTTTTCAGGAAACAACCAAGTTCAAGACCAGATATTACAAATAGGGAGACATAGTATGGATGTGGGACACAAAGAAGGAAGAGCCTACTAATGTCAAGGGAAATGCACAATTTTGGCTTGGACCCTTCAAAGTTGGAAGAAAGTCACATAATGATGCATATTATTTTTCTACATTGGAAGGAAGAAGGCGCCCATTACTAGTTAGCGGGCACCTCCTCAAACCCAATTAGGGGGCAAGGACTTGAATTCACAGGTAAGTTTAGGTAAGTAGGTAGGCATTTTCATTCATTGTATATCATTTGCATTTCATTCTAGAGTAGTTTGTATTTCCATTTGTATATATGATTGATTTCATTTTTTGTATATATGAGTCGGGAGTGATATCACCACCCCAAATGATTTCTAACAGTCTTATGTTGAGATCAAGAAGGTCATAGTTTATTCCAAAGATGTTGAGGTTCTCATGTGCTCTACGGTGAGCACATGTCCCCGAGTTGGAGCCAGATGTTATCCCCTAGCCTAGGGATAACTAAGGAGATTATGTATCGAGGCCCACAGGTCCTAGACATGGTACCGAGAGCCATATCGACTTTTGCATGGCCCTGGAGGGCCCATACTTTTCTTCTTTAGCGCCTCCACTTTTTCAACAGTAGTAGCATCCATTACATCGACCTGGTCTTGCAGAAGAAATGGTTCTTTCTCCATGAGGTAATGATTTTGGGTATCATGGTATGTGTCACTCTGATCCTCGAAACATTTGAATATGTGCATTTAATTATTTTCACTTCTAACATATGCTTGGACCTTATGCATTTCCACTTGAACACACATGGGGGGAATGACAGGATGCTCTAGTAAGATGGTTCCCATAGGGTTTGATTTTCCACTGGGGGGATTCATGAAATACCATCATCCACTCCCACCATACTTACCACTTTTCATCCTTTTCGTGCTCATCCACCCCTTTTCATTGGTCTGGGCATTGGGTTGGCCAAATATCTAAGCATTGTACTTTGCCTTGTGGGAAGAAGGGGATAAAGGTACAGAGGGTAAAATTAGTTGGAAAAATATAAAATCCAAAAGAAGGAAACCATGAGATTCTTCGCCTAGGGATCCCCGAGAAAGAAATAAAAAGCTTCCCAGCAAGAAACAGAGGGACCCATAAAAAATAATAAATCAAGACCTATTTGGAGGATAAAGGGTCTTATCACGACCCAAACTATTAGTTCCATGGGCATGTAGTGGTATGACACTACCAACAACTGGTCACCATGTCAGGGTAGTGGCTCTTGGTGGCATAGCCAAGAGAAAGGGGGTCTTATCATGAGCCAACCTTCTCATTTCCGTGAAGTAATTGTGGGTAACATTGTCACCACCGGTCACCACGCTAGGGCAGTGTCCCCTAACTAGCCTCTTGAAAGAAAAAATCAATAAGAATAAAATATAAAAGGCATGAATGGGCTTGGAAAAATTTTCATCCATGGCAAGGTACAACTCACCCTCTTCAGAGGCACCCACAGGTAAGCTATACATTTCCCTGCTATCATTGCAACCATTACCCAAACATCCCTTACCACCTCATCCACTCACATGGCCTGGATTTTGTTTTCACACAGGGACATCCCACATCCAATGACCATTGGCCCAATAGGACGTCCTAGGATCCCCTCCAAACTTGGCTTGTAGAATAGCATAATGTCTTTGAGCACTTGTCCAGGTAAAGGGGGTTTCATGCACATGTTTAATAACTTGATGATTATATATGATTGACATTACTATGATCCATGTGACTTATGAGCCCATGGAGGGCGTATCTGTTGATGTTGTAGGGTCACACTCGATGGACAGGTACCCCATGGACAGGTAAACATGGGGAGATGATTAGTTCGGACCTCCATGGGGCTAAAATCCTACCAGATGGATGTTGAGACCCAAACCAGTGGCAGAGACGGATCAGAGGATTACACCAGAGAGAGAGGAGGATGTTTCACAAGGGGCAGCCTAGCAGGCATGGACCTAGGGCTTTGTTCCCTTTCCACCATGATGTAGGCCTTGGAAGGCCCATGATGTCACCTAGGTCACCCATGATGTCACCTAGGTCACCCATGATGTCACCCAACATTTTGGATGTTTTGGAGATAGTTGTGTGCCAAGTGGCATGTGTGGCAGGTTCTTGAAGCCCAAGGAGGCCTAACATTTTGCTCCAGGAGGCCAACGTTGCCAAAAAAGGGCCTAATTTCACCCTAAAGGGGCATGGCATCACCTTTACAGCGTGTTTTAGGGTTTAATTATGACATTTAATGTAAAAACTGGATATTATTTGTAACTGGCCATGTCAGACTTTTTTGACCTAATTCTGGTCATTAGTACTGTATAAATAAGGGGTAAATCCCTCTTATATTTTATCATCTTTCACTCACACTTGTGAGGACTGAAATTTGAGCTCTCCATAGGGTTTCTTGGCTGAAAATTTAGGCGCAGTTGTTGAGGAAGGCTAAATTTGGTGTATTTTGGCAAGATTCTTGGTGGATGTGTTAAACTAGGGATTTTCTTGATTATTCTTGATGTATGTAAGTGAATTTTCTCCAATTCTTCTTAATTGAATGGCTATAGTTTTATTTATCTTACATTTACATTCAATAATATGAAATTGCTTGATTAAACCCTAGGAAGACTAGTACATGTTATTGTCCTAGCTTCAAAAGCTTTCACCTACTAGATCTTGTCAAAAGGCCATTTTTTTCTTGAAGCATGAGCTAAGGCCTTGCCATTGCAACACCTTAGTATTGTATAAATAAGGGGAAAATCCCTCTTATATTTTATCATCTTTCACTCACACTTGTGAGGACTGAAATTTTCTCCCTCCTTAGGGTTTCTTGGCTGAAATTTTAGGCGCACTTGTTGAGGAAGGCTAAATTTGGTGTATTTTGGAAAGCTTCTTGGTGGATGTGTTCAACTAGGGATTTTATTGATTATTCTTTATGTATGTAAGTGAATTTTCTGATATCCTTCTTAATCGAATGGTTATAGTTTTATTTATCTTGCATTTACATTCAAGATTATGAAATTGCTTGATTAAACCCTAGGAATACTAGCACATGTTATTGTCCTAGCTTCAAAAGCTTTCACCTACTAGATCTTGTCAAAAGGCCATTTTTTTCTTGAATCATGAGCTAAGGCCTTGCCATTGCAACACCTTAGTATTGTATAAATAAGGGGAAAATCCCTCTTATATTTTATCATCTTTAACTCACACTTGCGAGGACTGAAATTTGCACCCTCCTTAGGGTTTCTTGGCTGAAATTTTAGGCACACTTGTTGAGGAAGGCTAAATTTGGTGTATTTTGGCAAGCTTCTTGATGGATGTGTTCAACTATGGATTTTCTTGATTATTCTTGATGTATGTAAGTGAATTTTATGCAATTCTTCTTAATTGAATGGTTATAGTTTTATTTATCTTGCATTTACATTCAAGATTATGAAATTGCTTGATTAAACCCTAGGAAGACTAGCACATGTTACTGTCCTAGCTTCAAAATATTTCACCTACTAGATCTTGTCAAAAGGCCATTTTTTTCTTGAAGCATGAGCTAAGGCCTTGCCATTGCAACACCTTAGTATCCATTGCTTCATCTTAGCTTATTTTGCTTCATCATTGAGTTAGAGAGGGAGGAAATATACTAAGGCCTAAGGTTACCTACACCTTAGTAGCTAGTTTCCCCTTAGGGTTTGATAATTGGAGCCTTGGGTTACCAACACTCCAATTCATCAATCTCTCTTGTCTTTAAATCTTCTATTATAATTTTTCTTCAACATTTTTTGCTGCATTATTGACTCCATTTTCCCTAAAAGCATTAGTCTAAGTCCTCTTTTGAGTAATTGATCAAAACAACCTTCAAAACCTATTCTTTGAGCCTCCTACTAACTATTCCTAACCCTACAATAGCCTAACCTACTAACAATATTGTTGTTGTTACTAAAGTAAGCTACAACCATTAAATGCAACATTAAAATCTCATAAAGGCAATTGCAAAGGATGATCTATACCTTGTCTTCTTTGCTTCTATCAAATGTTAGTATTATGATTTCAATTGTTAATGATTCTTAGTCATTTTGAAGCTATTTCAAGGTGTTTAAATGTAAAGTATTGCTCTATAAAGATTGTTGTTATAATTTTTTGTTTACTTCATCATATTCATCAAATTGATTTTATCGAGAAATTCTATGGTTTTATGAAGTGCTAACCAACAAGTGTACTTGCGAATATATATAGTTTCAAGTTGCTTTGTTTCGGGCAAGTACACTTTGATACATTATCATTTCATTGGTTATAAAACCAAGAATTTCTGATCGGTGGTGACTTTTGAGAGGGGATCCTTATCTATCCTTTTTTACCTTGCCTTCTCAAACCCCCAGGTCACCGAGGACATCTCCCCTAGGCCTACCACCCTAAATATAAAGAGACATCCTATTGAGGTGACAATGATAGGATTAGTCTCCAGTTATGCCAATTTTATCTCCTTTAACCTTCCCTACTATCAAAGTAAAAATTGTGCGATAATAGGGTTGAAGCACTTAATTGTGCAACCTACATCCAAAACACATCTCCCCATAGATATGTCAAGGATAAGACCCCCTACGAGGCTTGGAACGACCTCAAACCGGAAGTGACCCACTTTCGTATTTTCGGTTCATGTGCATGGGACAGGATTCCCTCTAAGAAGAGGAAGGCACCTTATCCATAGAGCACATAGTGTATCTTTGTTGGATACCTAGACATTGTGAAGGGATACAGACTCATTGATCTTTCCTCGAACCAGCTCATCATTGAGCGTAATGTCCAATTTGTGGAAAGTGTCTCGCATGTACTTCAGCAGCCGTGTGCAAACACTTTTGTTCTTCCACTTGTCAAAGATGATGAGCATGAACATGTTGACTCTTCTTCAGATGAGAGTTCTGATTCATAGGATTCAGATGATCCATATACATAGTCAGAATAGTCAAATGCAGAGTCAGTGCATGCAGATGCAGATGCAAATCCAGATTTGAGGCCCAAGTCAGCCAAGACTACTCTTTAGGATGCAAGAGATCTTGTTGGGAATCCAGCTGATACTAGGAGGACTCGATCTGATTTCAAGGAGCCTCCTCTTTCACTCACTTCCACTGAACCGATGCCACCCAGGCATATTTTCTTGGTTCATTCTTTAGATCCAAAGTCCTATGGTGAGGCTAGTGGAAATCCATTTTGGGAATCGACCATGCAGGAGGAGTACAACTCCCTCCTCGAGAACCAAACTTGGGATCTGGTTCCCCTTCCTTTAGGAAAGAAAATTATAGGGTGTATATGGGTGTACAAGACCAAGAGTGCAACGGATGGACAGGTTAGCAGATACAAATCCAGGCTAGTTGCCAAATTATTTCAGTAAGTGCATGGCATTGACTCTGATGAGACCTTCTCTCCAGTAGCGAAGATGGATTCCATACGTTTGGCACTTGCCATTGCGGAAACCGAGGGATGGGAAGTCCATCATATGGACGTAAAGAATGCATTTCTCCACGGTGATATCCCTTAGGAGATATATATGGAGCAGCCCCAGGGATTTATGCAGGATTCATCTTTGGTCTGTCGACTGAAGAAGTCTCTTTATGGCCTCAAACAAGCCCTGAGGGCATGGTATTCCAAGATGGACTCCTACCTGTTGTCACATAACTTTGTATGTTGTAAATCAGACCCAAATGTTTACATGCTAAATGTTGATGATTACAACTATGTGAGACATCCTCTAGGACACATACCTGAGAGAGAGCCCCTGAGATTGGTGTGTGGTTCCTATATACAGAACTGGAACGTTGTGCTAGCCTCCTCCTTACAGAGAATTGAGATGAAATCCAGATGATTCTCCTGTGTAACGCAGTGAGAAAAAATATATGTTGAGTTAGACGTGCTTGTGGCTGAGCACAAGTGAACGTGTGAATTCCCATGAGCTCGATGCATCATTATGAGACATAGATGAAATGATGTATTAGCCTACTCTGAGAAGAGAGTTGATATGATGAACTCCAGATTACTCTCATGTGTAATGCATTGGGAAAGAAGATATGTTGAGTTGGACGTGCTTGTGGATGAGAATAGGTGAATGTGATCCTAGTGGTTGAGCACTAGTGTGTGTATGAGATCCCTTGTTATATTTTTCAAGAGTCAGACTTACCTGTAACCCTATTTGTAATGTAAAGGGTACAGGTTGTCCCCACCTTAATGTAAAATATAATTAATGTAAAAGATAATTAATATGGTAATTATTAATTATACTATAAGATATTGAGGTCGGCCCTGTTGTGCTAGTAGACACTTTTCTTGACAGGTTCAGTCTAATATAAGTAAAGTTAAATTCCCCATTGAGGAATCATATCACAAGTGTGAGTTTGGAAATTTCAGCAAACACTTGTTCTTGGGAAAAGTGTGCACCTCTCTTGGGCACTAGGTTCTAGGGTTTGTCAGCACCCTTTTGTGTGCTAGGTGTTTATGGTGGTGGATGTATTTCTCTTGAAGAACATAACAAAGGATTGGCTGGGTTTTTCTCCCTTGTTGAGAGGGGTTTCCCAGGATACTTCGTGTGTACTTGTGCATGGTGTTTCTTCTTGTGATCTTGGTTGTTGCAACAAATTGTTTGTGGTTTAAGTAAAATGATAAAATGGAATGAAATTCATGATTAATCCTTTCTTATTGAAAAATCAACATGGTATCAGAGCATAGGTCTTGAAGAACCCATTTCACAAGCATCTGCCAGTCATACTCTCAATTCTGCAGAACCGTATGGCCCTCCTAGGGTTTCTAGAAAATTTGTACGACCCTCCTTTCTGAGGTGTTCTATACCTTAATACTTGGATGTTGGGATTAATTTTGGAATAGGAGAGTACGACCTCATCCAGAGAACCTCCAGACACTCTCAGAGTGAAATTCTGAGCATTTTGAAATTTTGGCCCTATGGTTTCTAGGGTTTCGCTAATTTTTGCAGAAAATTTAGAATTAGGGTTTCTGCAACTCTTTGAAGGAGCTCTTCAGCTCACCAGTGTTATCCTACATTTCAAAGGATTATTGTTGGAAGTCATAATTCCAACAAAACCCATTTCAAAGGATTATTGTTGGCAGTCATAATTCCAACAAAACCTAAAAGTGATAGCCTAGCCTAGCCATTAGGTTTTCCAGCCTAGTTGACAAGGGTTTGTGAAGAATCTAAAATTATGATGAAGAAAACCATGATGTAAGATAAGCTTGATGGATGAAGCAACTGCAAGTTCCTGGAAGACAATACTTCAGAGGAAGACTTATTGTGGGTGATACAAATTTTTTTACCATAGACAACTATCGATGAATGGAAGGAAGATGACGTCAAGACAAGGAAGCCAGTCATCTACTCAATCTCTTACATTGAAGGGCCAACTTCAAAATAACAAGATGAAAAAAAGTGACACCATGACTACCTTCTTCATGAAGATCTCAGAGGACAGAGATAAACCAAGTGACATTGGAGAAATCATATCAGCACCCTCAGGTATTCACATATATATATTATTTGTATCATTGTCATGAGGGAAATTGCAGGAGGAAGGAACCTTTGTTGAAGTCACGGATCCAGAGGGATCTCAGTGCATTAAGAGGAACAACACACTGGAAGTGGAGACTCCATGTTTGATTTTTTTAATTATCATGCCTCTAAACTACATTTCTAAAGTTTGCTACATTACATGTAGGTGTTGTATTTGTGACAACAATCCTTAAATTGTTTTAATTCTAGAGATGTACTCATTATTGTACTTTAGGAGATATCCTTGTTTTGTTTCCTTTCGGTTGTTTTCTTGTTCTAGGCAGGTTAACAACAAAGGAAGATGGTTATACTTCAGACTTAAGAGGGAGTTGAAACTATTTGATAAGGAGGAAGAACTGAACCATCATTGAGGCAACCAATGCAATAATGCATGATCAAATCTTTCTATGATTCTATGGGCAGAAGCATGCATGACACGATATATGTTCAGAACAAGATTCTTCACCATATTTACATAACTTCCGAAGGATCCTTCACCGAAGTGAAGCCCTAGATTAAACACTTTAGGATATTTGGGTGCCTAATGCATTTTCATGTACCCAAAGAGAAGAGGTCAAATCTAGACCCTTTAGGGAGAAAGAATACATTTATGAGATAACAAGTGAATCTTCAATGACATATCAGATATACAACTCTAGTTAAAGACAAATTGAGACAAGAAGAGATGTTTCCTTTGAAGAAGAGATATCATGTCAAAGATCCAAATAATCTCAGATAGAGATTGAAAGTGAGACAATACCTTCTCCCCCTTCAACAGTTCAAAGGGAGACAAATATTATTCCAACCGATCTAGTTGCTCCAGTTGATATTCGCAAAGATATTGCAGTAGGGCATAAAAGGCCTTCCTAGGCTCGACAAAATCTGCAGGAGGCAAAGGAACATACAATCCCCTCAAGGCACATCCCGAGAAAGAAAAAAAAAATGAGCTATCCTTCAGTCATGAGCCACTTCATTGACTCTAAGCCTCCTTGTCTTGGAGAAGCAACAGGAGAACAAGTATGGAAAGATGCCATAACAAAAGAATACCAGTATATCTTAAAGAATGATATATGAGATATTGTTCAGATACTAGAAGGCAAGTCTGTGGTGAATTCCAAGTGGATCTATAAGATCAATCATGCAACCTATGGAAGTGTCAAGAAATAAAAAGCGAGATATATAGCCAGAGGATTCTCACAAACAGAGGGATTTGTCTATGATGAGATAATTGATCCAGTAATCCTGATATACTTCCATCCGTACTACCATCCATGAGTTGGAAACTATATCAGATGGATGGATTCTTGATGAGTTTGGGTTTCAGCAAGAGTGTTGCTTATCCAAACCTATATTATTACAATGTTGGTGATGAGAGCCTGATTTTTGTGACTTATTCAGAAAGCCTTGTTTTTGGATACAAGTAAGCTTTGACTTATGATTTCAAGATGAAGGATATGAGTCTGATGCACTAATTCTTGGGACAAGAAGTATGACATAGGACCAATGATATTTTCCAGAGTCAAGGAAAATATACAGTGGGAATATTAAAGAATTTCATTATGACAGAATGCAAATCCATGATGATGGATTTGAATAAAATGAATGATGATGATTCAAATGAGATTGATCCATGGCTAATTGGATCATTGATGTATCTGGTTAACACCAAATCTGATTCATGCTATGCAGTGAATGTACTTATTCAATCCATGAGTCAACCGAGACAGACTTATTAGACATCAACGAAACATGTATTGAGATATCTATGAGGCGCAGTTAGATATGGCCTAAGATATGCCTCCAGTGAAGACTTGAGTTTGCAGGTATATGTAGAATGGAAAGAAATTACAATGGACCGGAAAAGAACATTTGTTTGTTGTTTTACCGTGAAGTTTGCCATGGTTTCCTGGTGCAGCAAGAAAGAAATCTATGTGGCCTTCAATACCACATAAATAGAGTATATATCATTGAGTGTGTGAAGAAGTGTGCTTCATAAGTTTCTGACAGATTTACTTTATCATGAGATGGATTCTATGATTATAAACAAAGTTGTGTGAATCTCTTTGAGAATCCTGTGTTTCATGATAGATCGAAACACATTGAGATAAAATATAATTTTCAGAGACATGATGCAGAGGAAAGCATTACACGATCAGTACCTTCTACACATGAGAAAATTGCAAACTTCATCAAACTGACTTGGTGAAGAATACCTCTCTAGTTTAGAGGGAGTGTTCTTGACTACAACCAAGACAAAGTTCAAGTACTTATGTGTGAGACTTGGCCTGATGGAGAATGCCTCCCTAGCTGAGATGGATTGTTGATGATTACAAATACATGAGACATCCTCCAGGAAACAGACCTGAGAGAGAGCCCCTAAGATGGGTGTGTGGTTCCTATCTGAGACAGAACTGGAACATTATGTTGGCCTCCTCCTTACAGAGAGTTGAGATAAAATCCAGATGATTATCCTATGTAACGTGGTGAGAAAGAAGATATGTTGAGTTAGACGTGCTTGTGGCTGAGCACAAGTGAACGTGTGAATTCTTGTGAGATGGGTGTATCATTCTGAGACAAAGATGAAATGATGTATTAGCCTCCTCTGAGTAGAGAGTTGAGATGATGAAATCCAGATGACTCTCCTGTGTAATGCAGTGGGAAAGAAGATCTGTTGAGTTGGACGTGCCTCTGGATGAGCACAGGTGAACGTGATTCTAGTGGTTGAGCACTAGTGAGTGTGGTTCTCCTGTGAGACGTAGTGGGATAGATATGTGGACATCCCTGTGGATGTGCCCCTAGTGGTTGAGCACTAGTGGGTGTATGATATCCCTTTCTATATTGTTCAAGAGTCAAACTTACTTGTAAGCCTATTTGTATTGTAAAGGGTATAAGTCGGCCCCACCTTAATGTAAAAGATAATTAATATGGTAATTATTAATTATATTACAAGATATTGAGGTCGGCCTTGTTGTGTCAATAGAAACTTCTGTTGACAAGTTCAGTCTAATATAAGTAAAGGTAAATTCCCCATTGAGGAATCATATCACAAGTGTGAGTTTGGAAATTTAAGAAAACACTTGTTCTTGAGAAAAGTGCACACCTCTCTTAGGTGCTAGGTTGTAGGGTTTGTGATCACCCTTTTATGTGCTAGGTGTTTATGGTGGTGGAGGTATTTCTCTTGAAGAATATAACAAAGGATTGGCTGGGTTTTGTTCCCTTGTTGAGAAGGGTTTCCCAGGATACTTCTTGTGTACTTGTGCATGGTGTTTCTTCTTGTGATATTGGTTGTTGCAACAAATTTTTTATGGTTTAAGTAAAATTCTAAAATGGAATGAACTTCATGCTTAAGCCTTTCTTATTAAAAAATCAACACTAAAGACGGTTGATTCACTTCTTCTCCTAGTTCTGTATGTTGATGATTTGTTGATCACCGGTTACTATATTTCAACGATTGCTGCAGTCAAGGGGATTTGCATGACAAGTTATTGATGACGAACATGGGTCCACTACATTTCTTTCTTGGACTCAATATCAATTAGGATGCATCGGGAATCAAACTATCTCAAGCCAAGTATGCACGATATCTCCTTGAGAGATTTCACATAATAGACTGCAAGTCTGCCCTGACTCCTTTCCTACCAGGAGTCATACTTGAGGATGGAGGGGACACTCCACTTGTTGACAACACATTGTACAAACAACTAGTGGGGATATTTTTGTATCTCACACACTCCAGACCAGACCTCTCCTATGCAGTTGGAGCAGTCTCCAGGTTCATGCAAGAGCTGCATGAGCTACATTGGAAGGCTACAAAGCGTATCCTTCGATACGTATAAGGCACCATCACCTTTGGGATTCACTATGCAGCAAAATCTACATTGGACCTCATCGGGTTCATTTATTT
>JZKD02S1674264.1:0-16570 GCA_000966675.3 Picea glauca
AAGTGCTAAGACCTAAGTCATTAGGTTTGGGCATGTTGTATTTGATAAATCCATTTAAAAAATCTAGGAAGCTACATATAGAACCTTCGTGCACATGATAGAACCAACGAAGAGTATCACTAGTGAGGGATTGCGGGAATTGTTTGAGAGCCATATCGTTGTAAGGTATAAACTTTTACACATCAAATAGTAAACACTTCAACGTGGGCCACATGATCTTCATTATGGGTGTCACTGAATTTGGGAAATTTTGGTAGCACGATGACGCTCCACGTTGTTGCAATGTGAGGAGGTAGGGGACTTCATAGGAAGTGTGTAAAGGTTAATTACGGTCCATTATTAAGCCCTCCCTGGTTAAAGGTGTTGTTTAAGGATGGGGTTTGACTTAATCTAACATCCCACCTTGGTGCTACTCCATCAAATCACCCAAATTCCTTATTTTTTCTAGTCATGTTAATTGTTTTATTCCTTTTTAATTTCCTTTCTATTTTAATCCTACACGCTCTTTCTTTTGTTTTACTCGCACAAGTTTATTATCAACCCTTGAAGGGTTGTCTCTCATATGAATAGTTAGTACCACAATGCTTATGACCAAGGAGAGAGTTTCATACACACTTTTGCTGTGTGCTCTGATTCAGTATTTCAAGAACCCTCAAGAACAATGATGGTTGACGACACAAATTGTTATTTGGTTATGAGACCCCCTTCCAGATAACTGTTTTATTTTCCTTCACATCTCTCAAAATATCGTTGCCTTGTAAATATTACTTTTATTATTTTTTTAAAAGGGCCCCTTTTATTGAAATCTTGCTTGCCATGTGTCGACTCTTATTTGTCTCAATAATGCCATGTGGTGCTCTTTTATTTGCCTACACCATGTTTGAAGTGGATTGTATTTATTGGGGTTGTGGGGCTTCTTTCTATTTTTTTGGGTCTCATGCACTAATCTACTTGAGGGGTATTGGTTTGAGAAGTTTTTATTGTTACCGTGAGATTTGTACTTGCTCAAAGCCCAACACAAGATCCCCAAACCTTTTGTAACTATTGAAGAACCTACCACTGTCACCTTAGTAGGGACTTCCCTCGTTTTAGTGATGGAAGAGGTCGACCACAGGGGAGGCTTCCCTGGTGACCTCAAGGGATCAAAGTAGCAAGTATTGTAGCCAAGCCTACCGCCCACTCTCTTGATCACCGAAAGATTGGTCTAGGTCAAGGGAAGATAAGAGGTGTGAAGTTGTTTGAGTACTTGTCGAGAACAAGAACACTTTGCAGCATATATATAATAATTTCCAAGCTAAATTAAGCAAGTATAACCTCTATGACACTAGACAAGACTAGTTGCAATGGCTGATACAAATTTGCAGCAGTAAACAATTAAATGACAACAGTAAATGATTTGTAACAGCAACAACAATTGGTGCTCATAAATGCAATAATGGACCATGAAAACTTAGCATTCATCCACTAGAATGTTATCCAATTGTTAAATGCAATTTCTGAATGAGTTAGGCCACCTTTATCCAAGTGTATGCAACGAATTATAGTGTTTTCAGATGGCTGTAGCAAACTTTTGCAGCAGCAGCAAGAAATATAGTAAGTTTGCCAATGTTAGTGTTAATAAAGTTAGTAGAAAGCTTGAGAGAGTAAATCTCTTTGTGAATTAATCTTAAGAGATTTACTTCTTAAGCTTAAGAGTTTAGTTGTATTTGTTACTAAACTTGAAGATTGATCTAATTGCAACCAAGAGGTAGGATTCAAACCCTAAGGTGCAAGCACATTTGGGCCTTAGGTTTTGAATCTTGAGGAGAAGGATTTCTAGGGTGCAAGCACATTTGGGCCCTAGAAATCATTCCTCCCTTGTAGCTTCAATTAGGTCAAAGATAAAAAATCTAGGGCTAAAATCCTTAAGTGCTAGCACTTTAGGGCTTTAGGGTTCTAACCCTAGCAAGGATATTTTCACAAATTTTGGACAAAAATCACCTTGTGAGAGGAAGAAGCACTTATGTTCCTCTCTTAGGGTTTCACCAAGCAAGGCGTGTAGCATGAAATAACAAATTTACCATGAAATATTAATAGCATGCAGAAAATTCACTTACTTCACCAAGAAACCATAAGATAAAACCCTAATTGCAGAAATTTTCATCCAAAATCAGCAAAAACCATCCACAAGCGACCTTCCAAGCATAGCGCATGAGAGAGATAACCAATGACCCTAAAAGGGAAAAAATTTCATAAGTAGAATCTCTCAAGTGAGAATTGTGATGATCCAAATGAAAAAAATAGGGTTTTCCTTTTTATATGAGGCAACCCTAACATAATTTGCCAACAACATAATTCAAGTGGGGTCGACCCCTTAATTTGCCTCTAACAAAATGCCAAAATACAATAATACATCATAAAACACTAAAAAGGGTGATGTCAAGCTCCAAATGTGTGACATCGAGCTAAGAGAGGGTGACCTCATGCCTCCAAAGGTCAAGTGGCATCTTCCAAGGGTGAAAGAGTGTGAAGTGAGGTGCCTCCTCACCCAAAGCCAAGCCAAGCCAATCATCTCCGGAACCACACCATCCATCAAACCCTAGCCAAGAAGATGACGTCAAGGGCCTCCAAAGGCCACATCCAAAGCTGAGAGGGTTGCAATCACGTCTCCAAGTGATGTCAAAGTGCCTGCTACTGCAACATCCTCCATCCTCTGTGTACAATAGCCTTGGGGTATTTCTGCCTAGCTCATGGGCTTTTAGCCCATATGAGTGGCATAATGACCAGAGTTGTTCAAACCAAGCCCATCTATCCATTGTCCACGGTTCCAAGGATGTGAGAGCCACTGTTTGAGGGTGGTGAGTCACTGGATGACTCACTGCTATCCATCACATGTGCCAAAGTCTTGCAATAAAGGCACAATGCCCTGGGTACAAGCCCAGGACGTCCCTCAAAGAACCATGTCAGGGCCATCCAAAAGAAATCAGAGTATAAAACATGGTTAGTCAAAGTTCATAAGAAACGTTAGTCCTTAAAACATGCAAACTAAGCTGCAACGTAAGATATAAGCCATGCAAGACAATTTACCTAGGTATCCCCTTCAAGCATCACACCGGCCTAGGACCCCATGTGATTTACCAAGTTTAAGTATGGGAGTGCCTTCATCCAACCCGTTTAGGTGTGCCACCTAGACAGGAAATAAATAACTCAGGTAGAGGGATAGGTCTCGAGAGTGACAAGGGAAAGTAAAAACCCACCAAGACTAAGTGTGAAGATGATATGATTTAGGGCTTCCTTCATGGCTCATGGTGTCATTGAATCCATCTCTATGAGTGCTTTTGTTGAGGGTGCGCTTGCTCTTGAGTTACCCAATATTTGCGTGTCACATTTTTCCAAACCCCTTTTTGCCTTGTCTAGTCCATGCTTTTCACTAATATTTGCAAATTTGTGGGTCCCCTTTTATATAGGGTTTCAAGCTTTAGCATTACTTTTTTGGGACCGGGGCGAGCACTGAATGAGTAGAGCTCAAACTGGACCAACTTTTGGTGGTCCTACCTTGCTATGTTCACTTTCTTTTCTAGCATCATTTTCTTATTCTTTTATAGCAGCTGCAATCAACCTCCGGGCTGTCGGCCCCTTTCTCATGAGAGAATGGATCATAGCTGAAGTTTAGGACATATGAAAGGCTTTTATGTTTGAAGGTGTTAAGTATGGCCGGGAATGGAATGTTACCCTTGGGAGGGCCCCCCAATATTACCCCTTTTCCCTGGGCGGTGAAAACATGGGACTAGGGCACAAAAGCTAACCACCAAGGTGAAACAAGACAATTGACACAATTTCTAGACCAATGATCCATTATCTGACTTCAACCAAAGATCATCATCCACATGCCCAACAAATTAAGCACAACACTTTGCATGAAAGAGGGACCGACATACCTCATGGTGATAATAGCTTACCATCTCCCATACCTTGGGTTGCTTGAATGCGATGAACCTTGGTTGATCTGTGTTGGGAGACAAATGTGGGGGGTTGTCAGGCTGCATCCGTGGACATGATGATGATGATCATCAAGGTGTAGATCATGTACTCCATTGCAGGCCTCGAGACATGATCTCCTCTAGTTACCCCTAAGTTGGGGGGTAACAGTTATCTAAAAGTTTTTTTTTTAGGTTGGTTTGGGGTGAATCTTTGAGGAATGTTCATGTGCATAGTTTTGTTTTACAACTTGAGTGACAATCCTCATGCAGGGTTGGTGCGACATTACTTGTGAAGGGAGAATTAAAGTTTGAGAGTTATAGGTGAAGTTGGTACATTGCGACATCCCATAGGTTGGTTGTGGTTGTGGAGCCCCTTAAGCCCATGGAGTTGGTGGGTTGGCTAATAAGGATAGCGGAAGGTTGGGTCCAAAATTTAGTTGGACCTTGGTTAGTTGCACTGAGAGTCGTGAGGTGCATCTACAACCCACGTAGATGTGTCACCTTTGTAACATTTTAAACTAAATACTTAAAAAACTTGAAGTCTATAAAAATAAAAAATAAAAAATTGTTGACCATGATAATAAAATCTAAAAAAAAAGGACCATAACAATTATAAAACTCCATGATAAAATAAACAAGCATAGATCCTTCTTAACCTTGGATCTTGCAATCATCGAGATAATTACATCTTTATTTCTTTTGATCCCTCATGGTGCTCATTATATTTGGGGTTAAGATGGATCTATGTTGGTAGGTATAGGTTGAGGGATATCACTGGTAGGAACCCCATGAGGGCTAGGTTGGGGGGAGGAGGTAAGGAAGGAGGCATCTCTACATGTTGAGGTGTAGAAAAGGGGAAATAAGGGCAGGACTAGCGCTTGGAAAAGACAAGGATTTTGGAAGGATTTTTGGTTAGTTTCATTGGCCACATTATGACCATTGGTTTGCATTGAAGAGGTATCTTTAGATTGGGGTAGGAGATACGAGTTTAATCATGTGGAAAGGTGAGGGCTTGGGAGGTGGTGCTTGATGTTGGATAGGAGGACCTCTTGACAAGAGAGGTAAGAGATGAAGTTTCCATGCTGGATAAGTAGAAACCTAAGGTGGGAACTACTTTGGAAAGTAGTTTGGGAGAAGGTTGAAGAGGTGGAAGAGGAACCCTTAATTGAGAAGGCAAGTGAGAGAACTTTTCCCAAGGGGAAAATGGCAACCCTTAACTAAGAAGTAAAGGGTTGAAGGGAACTCCCTAGTCAAGTTGCCAAAATGTAGGCTACATTGTGTAAATGACATAAATAGGGGCAACTTTTTCTAAGAGGAAAAGATTGAAATAAAAAGGGTAGACAAGAGCATCCCTTCGCTGTGAAGGGAACTCTACATTGGGTAAATGACATGGATAGGAACAACTTTTCCTAAGAAGAGAAGGTTAAAAGAAGGATAGGTAAGAGCATCCTTTTGTTGTGAAGGGAAGGGTGGAAGGGAACTTCCTAGTAGAGTCACCAAAAATGTTGGTAGGCTTGGGCAACCTAAGGAACAAGTAGGTAAACCCAACGTAGGTGTGGAAGAGACATGAAGCATATGCTTTGACTTAAGAGGCCAACCAAACCCTAGGAAAGGGTAAAAAATTGGGTAAAGAACAATTCCTATGCTAACTCCCTACCAAATAACGCTAGCCTAGCTAGGGTGACTATTTTAGGTAGAAGTAGGGTTGCTACTTGGTTTTTGGGCAAGATCAAGAAAACAAGGAGGGCAAGAATGTCAAGGTTGACTAGGTAAATTAGTGTTTAACTTGATTAATGTACCTGTGTTGTTTGGGTAGTGATTTTATCTTCATTATGAGGTTTTGGAACAACAAAAGAAAGATTAAAGGGAATTTAAACAAAGCAAGTAAAAACATTGAATTAAAACTAGATTAATTACCCTTTCACTATGGTGATCTACTTAATTTAATTGAATTAAGAGCAAATCTGAAAATGAAAGATGCAAGACTGTTATCTTCCCTTCAAACTTATTTTCAAGTATCAAACAACAAGAATTAGGATTTATTTCCACTATCCTTTGGTGTGCAAGCAATCATAAAGAAAAGAAAAGAAAAGGGTAAATTGACTTCCTAGGTGGGTAGCAACCCTTATCTAGGTTGATTCTAACTAATAATACTCTTAAACTTTGAAAGAGTGGTAAGCAAACAATAAGCAACAAACACAAAGAGGGTTAAGTCTCCTCGATGTACTTGAGTTTGCAAATCCCCTTGTGAAAAATGGACAAGTTTCATGTGAATTGAATTCCTAGGTGGGTAACAACCCTTATCTAGGTTGGTTCCAACTAATAATGCTTTTAAACTTTGAAAGAGTGGTAAGCAAACAATAAGAAACAAACACAAAGAGGGTTAAGTCTCCTTGATGTACTTGAGTTTTCAAATCCTCTTGCGAAAAATGGACAAGTTTCACGATCTCTATAAGTATATATAACAAAAGGAAACAAGCAAACAATGCAACAACCGAGTCTACATTACATGCAAGTAAAGAAAATAGGTAATGCTCGTGTGCTCTATGTAGAAGGTAGCCTCCTACCTCACACGGTAGTTGTTGAAGTGCCCCTCGAGGTCAAAGGAAGAGACTAATCAAAGTGTGGGAAGAGGGTTGCTCCACACCACTGCAAGATGCAATCTCCAATCCCAATGACAAAAGGAAATACCTAAACCAACAAGTGAACGGTATAGACAACAATTACAACACCTTCCCAAGAAAGGAAGGATGAAAAAGACATGGAATTGAAGGAGATCCAAGAGCATATGAGAGCTATAGTTCAATAATCTACAAGAATAGAGAGTAAGTAAAAGAGTGTTAAGAGAGAGCATTTGAAGAGACCAAATGAGGAGTAGCGATCATTTTATACACATCTATTCATTAGGAAGTGATGCCAACGTGATCCATGCACCACGCCACTGCAATATGCAATCTCCAACCCCAATGACAAAAGGGAATACCCAAACCAACAAGTGAATGCTATAGACAACAACTACAACACCTTCCCAAGTAAGGAGGATGATAAAGACATGGAATTGAAGGAGATCCAAGAGCATATGAGAGTTGTAGTTCAATAATCTACAAGAATAGAGAGTAAGTAAAAGAGAGTTAAGAGAGAGCAGCTGAAGAGACCAAATGAGAAGGAGTGGCGATCATTTTATACACATCTATTCGTTAGGAAGTGATGCCAACACAATCCATAATCTAGGGTACAAAATTGTCCTTGTAATGGTTAAACGTGGGTGTTGATTCCCTACATGAAGCCAACCACGCATGTAGTTGAAAACAAGTTCTTTGTATGACAAATAGGAAGTTAGTGAAAACACTAGAGATGGACACAATATGAATGGAGATGATTGTGGTAAGCAAAGCGCAAAATGAACTATCAAAAAGGATTGAAGTTGACCCAAATTGACCAATAAGTAAAAGCATGCTTGCCAAAGATAGGGGCGCATGTGGTTCCAAAAGTTAATTTCTAACCATCTTGGATAATCCCAATAATGCTCAAGTATGCTAGAGAGAGACCTAGATGGGGCTCATCAACTAATGCATAAGAGCAAGGAAAAATCCATGGGGGACCTCCCAATGACTCAAGGGTTATCAAAATGAGGTCGTATGGCTAGGTTACAGAGCCATAGTCATATATTCGAACCAAAGAAGGCACACTCAAGAGGAGGTACCTCAATGCTTGTTAGTTCCTCACATAACTGTGTAGGAGTCCTTATGGTTATCTTAGGGTAGGCTTTTGTATAACTAATGCATGATGCAAAAATATATGGTAGGATTTGTGTATTGCTAATATGAAGTGCAAATTCCATACACTACAACTACAAAAGGGTTTTGGCTCCTCAAGTTGAGACACTAGTTTGGGAGGTGACCTAAGCTTGCTTACCAGCATTAGACCCTCCCCTTGTCATGGACTCATGGTTACTAAAGGGGTTGGGTTAGCTTAAGGTACTCGAGGGTTGAGGTTCACGATAGGTAACTTCACAATGAATGAGCTATCCTTTATTTTATGCTTATGGATTTGACATTGAAAGCATATATTGGTAGGATAATGTATTTAGCAAATGCATGATGCAAAAATATTAGTAGGATTTGTGTATGGCTAATAGGAAGTGCAAATTTGATATGCTACAATTGTGTTGATGAAGGAAAATGACCCTTGTCAACCTCACAAGCTCACCAGGTGAAAGCACCCAATTAGAACTTCCTCCTTTGATTTGAGCCCTCCAATTTGTGGCATCGACTATTGTAATTTGGGTTTTTTATGAGTTTAAATGAAATGCATCTAATATGCAATGTAGGAATGCAATATGAAATGCAATGAATTAAGTCCTATCTTGGAGCAAGAACGAGAGCCGACAATACAATCAATAATAGGGAGAATAGTTCACCACTGTTATTAGAATTGAACCCTAATCGATCCAAATCGAAACTTTCCAACTCCCTCTTGAAGTGAAATGATCCAATTACTAAGACACTTCCTTGTCATAATAAAACCAACAAGATTATTCATATGACAAAAGAGAGAATAGTCCACTAGAGATGCATATGAATAATTATAGATTCTGAGCAATAGAGAATAGTCTGCAACCTATTGAAAAGCTCTTGGTTTCATATTAGATGTTAGAGAGTATAAGATGAGTGAGAGTGAACTATAACTAGAGAATAGTCCACAAGTTAGAATGCTCATGGCCTAAAGCATTAACAACACCGAGAGAGGAGATAATAGTCCATAACCAAACATAACTTTGTAAGAGTATAAACACACCAGTTAACAACATCCTCTTTATTAACATACGAAGATAGCTTACAATGCCAAAAAATGGAACCCTTTGCTTGAAGGCAGTGGTTCTATTTATGAGTTTGGTTAGTAGCTCTTTGCCTTTCGGATTACTGACTTTTCAACTACCCTAGATGACTTTTGGGCTACCCTAGAGGGCTCTTGAGTTTTTAGTTTTCATCTTATTCTCAGTTTGACTATTCAACTAGGTGTCAAACTATCTATTTCGTGAAATTACAAGTTTTGTCACACAAGTGAATCTCAATCAAACACTCTTGACCAAATGACATGCACTTCTATCACTATGTTGCCCACACTTAGCTTTTGCTTGCTTGTTTCCAGCATTTGACATTTGTTGCTCAGGTGGGAAATTGCTCATCATCCTCCCTCTTGCATCTTGCTTTGGGCATGAGACCTTCTCAACAATATCTCTTCTTTCGAGTTCAGCAATTACCCCTGGCATCCTTCCATGTTTGCTTTGGTTTGGGAATGCCTCTTTGCTCTTTGTGCTTGATTAATTTGCCTTAGGTTTCGGCCATGTTCAGTCTCCTTGATCCTACTTGTGTGACTTCCATTATTCATTAAGCTCTCTGCACAAGGAAGCCCTTTGTAAGCACATGACATTAATCATATTTTGATTATCAAGATGCTTGTGAGACAGAGAACATAGTATCCCAGTTGTTCAATAATCGGTTTAAGCGAAACATAACAACTAAATTAGCATGCTAATTTAATGATGGAACCACAAGCTTAATTAATGGGAAAGAATTGACATGATGGAGAAAGGATTGGTAAATGAAAGTGAAGTGAGGTTGATTTCTCTTCAGCAGATACATGATGTCATCTTGGCAGCTTTTGCTTGCTTGCAGCAAGGAAAATCACACTTAACCCCTTATTATTCAAAAAATCTCCTTAACTAACGTTTTTTAATAACTCGCATCAACTTTAATTAAGACCCAGCAGCGATATCCTAGGAGCCAAGTATGCCTTGTGACCAGTGGATTTATAGGTAATTGGGCATGAGGAATTCGATTCTATTTTGCCCTACTATCACCTGATGTTTGGAATTGCCTCAGCAAACTTTCTTGCATGCAACATTCACTAAAACACTGAACAATTAAAAATGCATTCAATTGATGATCGAAGTTTAACCAGTGCTGTCAATGAGATGTCACAGCCTTTGTGAGTGATCACATCCTATATGCATTGTTACAAACAACCATGTTGTTTCAAGCTCATCTTTCATGAGTTGCATATTACCTGTGAGTCCTCTGACAGCCATATTCAAGGAAGATAAGCAGTGACAAAAATGCTGATGATACTTTTGTTGCCAAAGCCTTCATAGGTTCAACATAAACCACTTTGAACTTGCTCTTGCACAAAATACCATTATTGATATATTGCTTAATTTTGCATAAAACATTAATCCTGACAATATTAGTCTTGCCAGCTCCTATGGGTGAATAAACAATTATATTTCCACTGTTATGATATGCAACTGGAATCTCTAACTTTGAATACGATCTTTTATTTTGTATCCTTCAAAAACAGTGTGAGCAACACTGTCAAGGCTTGATTTCTCAATCAATTTTCACTAGGCAAATTTCCTGGCAATTTTGTAATTGACATCACCTGGCCCTTTTTCAGTTATCAACTCTAGAAGAACCACCCCAACTGAGTGTACATCCTATTAACTTTGCCGTATATGAAATATCCTGGGGTTCAAAGTCATCAAAAGAAGAAACTTGGAAGAAGTCACATCCACAACTATTGTTTGAGTAATCTAATGCTTTTGCAATGCCAACAACCACTTTCAATATTTCCTTCTATGGAATCACCGGTTTTTCCTCTTCTACATGGAGGTTCTCCTCAAGGCTGCCTCTTAATACAGAGTTATAAACAAGAAGGTGTTCCTTGCAATGTACACAGTAGCCAACACAAAGGAATGAGACGATAATGGCTGTGGTCAATACTTAGCCAACGATGCCGGTGATACTAGAACATTCTTTTTGCTTATGCCCAAAACCAGCTATGAGGCCTCGTGAAGTTTTGTTTCTTCCAGCAAATACCTTTCTTTCCGGGCAACTGTAGAAAATTTTAACATGAAAATTCACTTGTTTAAGGTGTTGTCATTAAAGGGATTTGCAAGGTAACCAGTTTTATATTTCTCTTTATAGATCAATGCTGCAAATGTTGTAACTACATGAACAAATATCACATGATCTCATGCCTTAGCCATCTTCATCAACACCATGACAACCACCCCTGCCATATGCACCTATGCTCACACCCACCAATAAAGCATTCTGTTTCTTTTTCTTTCTCCACTTCACTGGCATCCTCATGGGCAAAATTTTGTACAGGATCTGCTATTCATAGCCAGGTTATTTTGGCACTCTCTGAAAGTTGTTGATCCGAAATGTATCTGAACCAAATGAACGGGTAAGACTCAGTACCTGCAAGCAAACTGGCAATCTGTGAAGGTTATGTAAACTATGTAAAAGATAAGCAAATGTAAAGTCAAATAAGACAAAAGAATAAAAACGTGAGGAAAGAATTTTTTTTGAGAATTTAATGAAATGAGAAAAAAAATAATTGAGGAGAAGGCTGAGGAACGGGAAGTGAAGAGCCATGGCTGTTGACCTTCCCCCTGGTACCTACCACCCAGCTCTCCCTATTTCCTCCTTCACTCTCATTCTCGATGGGTTTTTCTGGCCAAGAGAAGAGGAGGCATAGAGAGCCATGAAAGCACTGTACCACAGATTGCAAAATCAAAAGACAGCCCCAATCCGAAGCTGGTTTTCCCATTTGGGGTTTCCAGGGTAAAATCAGTGTGTTCATTTTGTGTTTGATGTTGTTCTTCTTCATATAAAATTGCTGTCCGATCATTGTATGGTGCGAGATTTCATTTTTGTGTGCCAGTGAAGAACATCAATGGTTCTATATTGCCCATCGTTTGATTCAATTTAGATTTGGAGATCTACGGTTTCCATTAAGTGGCTGTTGCAATTATCTTGCTACATTTCTAATGTTTCCCTGGGTTTCCCTCATTTCCATTGTCTATTAACAATGTTTGGCATTTAGTATAGTCGTATGCACTTTCCATTGACTTTACTGTTGACAGGGCGTTTTTGTGATGGTTGCATACTAGAAAATTGATTCACTGTTGCAATACTCCTGTTTCCCTGTTGTCCTTACTCCATCGCTGTGGCTAGCTCAAGAAAATGTCGTCGTTGTGTTGCTGCCCCAAGGAGGGAGCACTGTGTCTAATGGCTTGTACGGCTTATACATCCCAGGAATGCCTTCCCCCTAGTACCTACTCCCCAGCTCTCCCTATTTCCTCCTTCACTCTCATTCTCGATGGGTCTTTTCGGCCAAGAGAAGAGGAGGCATAGAGAGCCATGAAAGCATTGTACCACAGATTGCAAAATGAAAAGACAGCCCCAATCCGAAGCTGGTTTTCCCATTTGGGGTTTCCAGGGTAAAATCAGTGTGTTCATTTTGTGTTTGATGTTGTTCTTCTTCATATTAAATTGCTGTCCRATCATTGTATGGTGTGAGATTTCATTTTTGTGTGCCAGTGAAGAACATCAATGGTTCTATATTGCCCATCGTTTGATTCAATTTAGATTTGGAGATCTACGGTTTCCATTAAGTGGTTGTTGCAATTATCTTGCTACATTTCTATTTGTGCCCTGGGTTTCAATCATTTCCATTGTCTATTAACAATGTTTGGCATTTAGTATAGTCGTTTGCACTTTCCATTGAGTTTACTGTTGACAGGGCGTTTTTGTGATGGCTGCATACTAGAAAATTGATGCACTGTTGTAATACTCCTGTTTCCCTGCTGTCCTTACTCCATCGCTGTGGCTAGCTCAAGAAAATGTCGTCGTTGTGTTGTTGCCCCAAGGAGGGAGCACTGTGTCTGATGTCTTGTACGGCTTATACATCCCAGGAATGCCTTCCCCCTAGTACCTACCTCCCAGCTCTCCCAATTTCCTCCTTCACTCTCATTCTCGATGGGTCTTTTTGGCCAAGAGAAGAGGCATAGAGAACCATGAAAGCATTGTACCACAGATTGCAAAATGAAAAGACAGCCCCAATCCGAAGCTGGTTTTCCCATTTGGGGTTTCCAGGGTAAAATCAGTGTGTTCATTTTGTGTTTGATGTTGTTCTTCTTCATATTAAATTGCTGTCCGATCATTTTATGGTGCGAGATTTCTTTTTTGTGTGCCAGTGAAGAACATCAACGGTTCTATATTGCCCATCGTTTGATTCAATTTAGATTTGGAGATCTACGGTTTCCATTAAGTGGCTGTTGCGATTCTCTTGCTACATTTCTAATTTTGCCCTGGGTTTCCATCATTTCCATTGTCTCTTAACAATGTTTGGCATTTAGTATAGTCGTATGCACTTTCCATTGAGTTTACTGTTGACAGGGCGTTTTTGTGATGGCTGCATACTAGAAAATTGATTCACTGTTGTAATACTCCTGTTTCCCTGCTGTCCTTACTCCATCGCTGTGGCTAGCTCAAGAAAATGTCGTCCTTGTGTTGCTGTCCCAAGGAGGTAGCACTGTGTCTGATGGCTTGTACGGCTTATACATCCCAGGAATGCCATTCCAGCTACGTTCTGAGCGAAATTTATACGTGCATATTGTATTCCGTGGCATAAATCAACAACAAAATGATTGTGTGCTATTCATGCCATCAAGAAATTATTTGAAGAGGATGAAGCCATGGTGGAGGTCATTTACTCATCAGAGTTGTTCTACAGGTTATTTACGGTAGAGGATGTTCATCTTTTGCTGTAGTAAAGACACCACACGAATCAGAACTCTGCAATTCCAGTCAGTTCTTAGATGGAACATAATGAAATAGGAGGGGAAAGGCTGCCTATCTACAGGTCCATGTTTCACATGCCTTACCTACAGATATAACCAATTGCAACCCTAATCAATGTAGTGCAATGCACATGAAGGCTTAATGGAGCTGTCATCAAATTCTCAATATAATGAGCACCACCTTCAGCATCCCCATGTACCTTTGCATTGAGGAGAAAGTAGTGCACTGAGTTTGTGCAAGAGAGGGTCTACTATAAGCAGCTCGTAAAGCTCCAGCATCCCGTGGCTTCCATATTCAGTGTATTAAGGGGCTGCAATTGTTTGCTTGCCTCCTGGTGAAATTTCAGGGAGTCCAATAAGGTGATATCAGGGTCAAATGTTGGATCTTTATCTTGGTAATACTGTCATTTCTATTTGTGCTGGAATCTGTGTGGTACTTCAACGTCCACACCAAGTAATAGAAATCTCCATGTCACTAAGACGATGTTTGTCTGGCTTGTGCAAAGCTCACAAAGACATTTCACACCCCTAAATAAGGATAATACTGCTTAGTGACCATCTTAAGTTGATGAGTTTGTGTCTTTATAACTACAGAGACTTTCAGCTCAAGGGTTCTGCAGTTTTTTTAATGTATCCTATTAATTTGTAAGCGGCTGGTACACACCTCTCAAACCATGGAGTAGTGTGGGTTTGTCTTGCTATTAGTATTCTACACAGTTAGATTGGTTGTTTGTGTGCCACTTGAACAATTTTATTTATGTTTGAGCTTGAAGAGCAGGTTATAATTGACACTGGCTCTTGCCTAATTTGGCACCACTTTGATTGAACTTGAGTGCCTTGCTACCTTCCTCCCAGTTCTAGATAAAGACAGTGTTGATCCACATGAGGAGTTGTTGAAGGCATTCATTGTTTCTCTTGATGTGGTTGAGCTGTATGTTGCATTAATGTAGTTGAGAACTGGAACACATCCATTTCCCATTACCTTGTTTGTAGTCAAGAGACCTGGGAGGCAAACATACCTGTGGAGCATTTACCTTAGCATAGACAGCAGGTTGTACAGTGTTCTCAGTGACAAAGTTAGAGATCTCTCATCTATTTCCTTGTGTGCAGGTTATGCAGAAAAGGAGCCATCCATTCACCTAGAGCATTGCTTGGCATGTTGCAAAGCTTACATGCCATTGAAGAACGAGGTGATTGCAGAGATCCTTATCCAGGGCAGAGCACGGAGGCCTAGTAGCCTCCAGAAGACAGCACTCTGTATAGGCCTGAAAACAGAGCTTAGACAGAGACAAGAAGTTTTATTCCGCAAGGATCTGTGTTGGTGAAGCAAGTGGGCTATAAGTCCCTCATTTACGGATCAGTTGTTTTCCCACTGCTAGTAAGAGTAAAGAACAGGAGACCCCTCATGCAGAAAGAGCAAATCAAAATCTTTACTTAGAAACATATGAAGCCAAGCACTGGACTCAAGGATGGCAATGGAAAAATCAGTTAAACTAAATTTTTTGAGTCCTTAAGGCTATCCCTTGGTGTCTTAAATAGTTTCGTCATTGCTGTAATACCCCAAGGCCGAGCCCCTACTGAATTGTAATATGTTTATAGGCTGGTGAGCCAAGTGTTTATAAGCTGGGAGGCTTATGTGTTTATTAGGCCGGAGAGCCTAGATGTTGAAGGCTAGAGAGCCTGATTTTGTATATGTAAATACTCACATCATTAATATAATTACATTGCTGTGTGTAGACCGACCACGAAGAAAGAGTTACGGTGGACTAAGCTCCACTAGGTAGGGAAAGTGAAGGGGTTAAGAGGCTAGGAAGAAGGGCTAAGCTTGAGGGCTTAACCCCAAGGGAATATTATAATATATTTTTCTAAAAGACTATGGTTTGGGAAATAACTCCTGATATCCTAAGTTCTTGTGGGAAGGGGAACGAATGAGAAGTGGAGCTCATGCAACTTCAAGAGGACAAGTGCTCGATTTGGGACATGTAGTTTTATGTGGGAAATCAGTTTGTTGTGGGGTTCGCTCGACCATTCTGGCCATCTTTCCTCACGCACTCACAGACTCATGGACAGAGTCATCCTCTCCATCGTTGAACCTCCTCCATTGTCGACCTTTGTAACTTGCACGCACCTGTACTTGCTTGAGCCCGTACCCTGCCTTTACGGTTGGTTGTTGCTGCCATCATCTGTGCCATACATGAATTCTATTGCTGCCATCGCCCTTATCGTTTGACTTAGGAGATGGACAGAAGAAGCGGGTTGTTAGGCCTGTGGATTGAAGAAGCAGGTTGTCAGGCTTGTGAGCAACTCTCTCCAGGTGAGAGAGGTTGCTGGGGAGGTGAATTCTTCTAGAGGGAGCCCAACAACAGCTACAGAGCTTTGAGAATTCTTGTCCGACCTGTTGCTGAAGCCCTGGAAGGGAAGTGGAGTAGCCGATGGATTGTTGAACAATTAAGGTGTATACTTCCCAGGGTGGGACAAGCATGTGGGGAATGAGAGGTTGTGAGCTGTGTGCATAAGTTGGCTCCTGGAAGGGAATCTTTCTTGATGTACTGTGCGACTTTTTGTAGTCTCTGCCTAGCCTAGGAATCCCTTACTCGGGTGAGTTTAGTCCCAGCTTGGGGGTGACCCATTGTCAAGAGTGATGAGCAACGTGGTCTAAGGGTGGGAGGTTCGTGGAAGGTCTACACGTAGTTGGTGGACATCAATTAAAAGATAAGTATCAATTGTGTTAATGTCACATGTTGTGTTTAAGTACATGTCTGTTATTTATAAGGATTGCCTGTGTTTGCTGCATCTATGTTTTACTGTTAATTCTGCATAAATTTGTGTTGTAGCAGAATGTTTATGTTTGTTTAAATCTCCATTATAAATGTATGTTAACAGAAAGTAGATGTTGTTTTCAATTTATTAAGTATGATATTTTCTGCAAATAAAAGTGAGTCTTTCTGTAAGGTGGCAT
>JZKD02S1674264.1:36302-50655 GCA_000966675.3 Picea glauca
ACATTCACTATTGAAGTACAAAAGGCTAGTTGGACATCTACTTAAATCCTTGCACCAGGTTTGGGTTTTGCTGTTTTGGTATTGACAATACTTCATGCACATTCCATCGCATGTGGAAAATCCAATCACCGTGAGCCTACAATCATATTGGAGAATTACTTGGACCCAATACTTAAATTTGACTTTAACTCATTTTCTCTCTTTTTAACCATCGATAGTTTTAAAAACTGCACGTCATCACTGATGTCCACTTAATTCCTAAAATCGTCAAATTCTCTCTTTTTAACCGTTGGTAGTTTTAAAAACTGCACATCATCACCGATGTCCACTTAATTCCTAAAATCGTCAAAATGATGGGCAAGTTGTAACCATAAATGCGTGAGAGAGAGATGTTACACATTATTTTGGTCACCCCAGTGATCAACTGATGACATGTGCTTAACTCACTTCCATGTTCCCTAAAAAATATTAAAAGAGACTTTCTCCATTAGAAAAGTGGTTTGTTTTTCCTCCCTAAAAAATTATGACAAGGAAGATTGTCGCACCCTGCTCTATGCTTGGGGTGCAACGATGCTTGATCGTTGCACTCTACACCAGAGATGGACTGCAACATCGTCGTAGGCTGCTTGTGCATAGGGTGTGACGATGCTTAAGCAAGGGAAAAGTCAAAATTCACGAATGTTCTCAAAGGGAATCTTCTAGAAGACGAGGTGGCCTCCAATCGGTTTGGATCTTACTCGCTTATATGATTTAGTGGGATCATCCTAATCTCATCATCCATCCCTCTTTCACCCTATATAAAGAGGGATCTCTCATGGAAAAGGCTAAGGTTGAAAAGGATAAGATTTGCATATGCATGAAGAATTCTGCTATAAATTATACTTGAGATAGCTTTGCTTTAGCTCTCTAAGTCAGATTGTGGATCTTCTTCATCAAGACATTGGAGCAAAAGTGTGTGTGTTGGAGTAAAGAACCATTAAAAGAGATCTTGCAACATCAAGGCATGGGTTGTATTCTCCACTTTCCATTTTAATATAATACAACAATACATTTCTTTCCTATAAAAGTGTCTTGGATTTTATTGTACAACTCCTTGATCTTATACATACAATTCATTGGAATATATATATATCTTTGTTCTATCTCTCTTTGTTGGTTTGTGCTTCTTAAACAGGTTCACCATCCCGCAAATCCAAAGATGGAGCGACAAGGACGACATTAGCGAGGATCAAGAGTCAATTAAAAGGTATGTCTCTCATTCCTCTCTAAACTAGTTTGCATGACAATGAAGTCTAAGGTGGAGTTTGTATTATGTCTTGTTTTGTTCTAGCTTCCCATGGAAGTTAGGGAGATTAGTTTGTGTCCGCACTTACCGATTTGTCCGATAACAAAATTGTCAACCATACTGGGGATACGATCTCTTTTTGGTTTTTTGCTTCTTATTTTCTTTTAGCCTACCTTCTTTTGATCAATTTCATTCTCTGAGTCTATGGGTGATCCATCTTGACTCTTTGGTCCTGAAAGTTCATTGAGAAATTTTGTCATTTTTTCCATTTTTCTTTTTATTCAGAGATCGTTGCACCGTGTCCTATTGACAGCCTGCGATGATTCCTTGTCGTCACACTCTACTTGTGCAAGCCAAAGAGACGACGTCACACTGTGCTTTGTTGATAGCCTGCGACGATCCTAGATCGTTGCACTGTACCCCTCTGCACCCTGCAACGATTCCTGTAGGAATTGTTGGGTGACAATCAAATTTCTTTTCTTTGCCCAGATTTGTATTTACTGCTTGGGATGAACTTTTGACACTGGTGAATGATTGGTTTACAACTTTTAAGCCTGAATTTGATTGATTTTCAAGGATTGAAAGTCTTCTTTACAAGATTTGTAAATTTTGTTTCTCGACTTCTTGTCACAAGGGTATAATCTCAAGATTTAATTTGTGGGTGCTTGTTTGATAAGTAGTCTTTGATTTATTTTGAGTTTTGGATTGTTTTTACTTTTTGGATTGTTGATTGATTAAGAGAGATATTTGTTTGCATTCGACAAAAGATTTTCTTATCATTTCATTTTTTTGTTGCATTATGAGTTTGATTTGGGAATAGTGTTGAGAGTGCAGTAGTTTTCTTAGACCATTCTTTCTTTTCTTCATTACATATTTGTTTTGATTTGAAAAGGAAATAGCTGAAGTTTATTCTTATTTTTAGTAGTCTTTGTAAGAAATTTTTGCATTCATATATTTGTGGAAAAGAGAATTTTTGAAAAGTTGATAGCTTTGATTGTTTGGAATTCATATCATTCAAAGATAGAGAAATTGTGCTTGATATCTTTAGTATTCTGGAAAAGAGAAACCTCTCCCTACTATAATTAGAGTTCATTGAATGAAACATTTTCATTTCATCTCTTCTTGCATCTTATTGGGTCAAGGTCAAATATATTATCAATTTCACTTCCATTTCTCTTTTGAGTAAACAACAACCTTTAAAATACAACGCAATTTTAAAATCTATTAGCTACTTTGATTTTCTATAACTTTTCTACACTAACATTAGCTAGGATAGCGCTTTGGAATAGGTTGTAAGGCACACTCTCCAAAGCATCAAAACACACAATAGTATCTTGTGATAGTGAGAGTACAAATCCAATTGCTAACTTTTGTCCTGAGAAGCCCGTCTAACACAAGGGTCAATCACAAGGTTGCATTAGGATCGACAGAGTTACTCACCCTGCTTTGTTGTTCTTGGTGTAGAGATTGAGCGTATTATTGGGGGTCACTTGAGAAGAAAATCCCATGGGGACCTTCTCGAGTTGATTTCAGGCTTAGATACCCTGCCCTTGCACGTGGATCGGACTGTCGACTACTTCCCCACACATCACTGTCGTAATTGGTAACCTTAGTGGCCTATMTTTTTAGAGTCTTTACATGAGGTGACTGTGGAGGGGCAAGTCTTCATGGTACCTGGAATCGACATTGGCCAAACTCACTCGGGCTCCTTGGAGGGTATACCCACGATTGTGTGTGRGAGCTTGCACYAGGGTGTAAGTCCGTTAAGTAGGTCATGAATGTAACTTTTCCACCCGCTTTATCCCAACCCCTTCTTGTCTTGATTTCGCGATGTTGGATTTCATCACCAACCAGTGACTTAGAAATAAGAATGTTTGTTTGCGTGTCTGATATCTAGATTTTATTAGTGAGTGTTGTTTGTTTTTCTAGTTGGCCATAGCTTTCTTTCATTCTTTATTTGGTGCGTCCAACATTGACCCTCGCTGTTCACGTAGGATGCAAGGGTTACCTCTCGAAGATACGAAAGAATATACTCCTTTGCTTCCTAAATCACCAGAGGGTTCTCTTGAAGGAACAATCAATAACGATGTAGCCTCTGAGATTGGAAGTTCTACTCCATTGGAGGAATCCATACTACCCATAAATCCGTTATTGAGTGTCGTACGAGATCCACTTTTGATTCGGATAAATTCATCGGGAGACGTTGTTACTGAAGATTATACTGGAATACCTACTGGACCTCACACAAAGTCTGGTGTGGACTATCCGTTTTTTCAGAGTGAGTCGTTTAGAAATCCGGTTCGTATTGCTGGAAATTTTGATCCTAGCTCTTCTGGTCCTATTCGTTCTCTTTGGAGAACTTCTTCGGGACAAGATATTTTTGAAAAACTAAGAATGAGTCATCTACACCAGAGAACCTCTAATAAACCTATGGCATCACATATGCCTGTGAATTCTACTACTTACCCTTAGATCATTTTACTGGCATGACTAGTAATGTTGTCACGGTGTCAGACCAATTGTTGGTTGGTTCTCATACAATCCTTCTTCTCCAGCTCGCTAGCTCTACCATGGTCCCACAAGATACATGTTTCTAACAGAAGTGCAATAATCACTTAAGCTCCTATTGGAACACCACTTCCACTTAGACCAAATCCGTCACTTCCACCTGGGTATCATGCAGTAAATACATCTATTACTAATCCTGCCTAGAATCCGTCTGGAGGGGATAATATTTTTGTTCCTCTTGGGTATAATGCTGCTAGTAGTTATGTTCCTACACCTACCCAGGTTCTCTCTGGGGGGCCTAACATTCCTCCTCTACCTTCACCTGGAGGATCTAATCGTCCTGGCCCAAGTAGATCTAATTAAATTGGAGGCACAAGTCATTCTGTCACTTCAGGTTTTCAAATTCCTGTTGGAGGTCAACCTCAAGTTGGGGGGAAACCCCAAGTTGGGGGTCACAACCCAGTGTATGGGTAGTATATCTTTGGATTACAATCTCAACCTTGGAATTTGCCTTTCCAAGGCAATCAACAACCGCCTGGGGGGAAACCTCCTAAAGTTAATTCTTTTGTACCCCCTAATCCTGAACAACCATATCTAGGTTATATGAATCCTACCTGGGGTCAAGGTTTTCAGTCTAATGCTCCTTTCCAAGGAAGCTTACCCAATCAACCAACTCAAGTTCGCTATTTGAATCAAAACCCTCCACCTCTGAATTTGAAAAGACCCCATAACTATCTACAGACTGCTTATGGTCCTACTGGTATACCTACAAGACCACCTCCTTAGAATTACCAGTTTCCTAAAGTGAACAGACAATTGCCATTTCTTGCTACTTTGGATTTACCAGATTTGTCTAGGATTTTGAATGATCCTATCTTGCATTCTGTTTATTGTTCGGTCATACTTGCCAAGTTACCATTAGACATTCCTAAGTTTGAAGGCTGATCAGGGGAAGACCCAAATAATCACGTCATGACTTTCCATCTTTGGTGTTCATCCAACTCTTTGATGGATGACTCCATTAGATTACGTCTTTTCCAATAAACTCTGACGGGTTCGGAAACTAAATGGTGTATTGAATTGCCTCGAGGATTATTCAATGACTTCAATACCTTAGCTATGAATTTCTTAACGCATTACCAACTACCAATCCGATACGAGACATGAACCGAAATTTTGAGTTCATTTAAATAGTCCTCGTCCACTCATATTTCCGATGATATTCATGAGTGCAGGAGGAGAAGATGCTTCATCAAAGTTCCCCTTCCCGATCAACTACTGGCCGAGTGGTTTACCAAGTCACTCATTGGTCCTACCGTGATGTTTCCATGGGTGGCGTCATCACTGAAGAGTAGACGATTAGTTGTGCTCAATACTTGGATCTTGTTTATTCACAAACGGGCACACTATATGAATTGATCCCTGATGCTCCTTGCCTGTTTACAAATAAAACCCCAACACCTTCAATAGCTTCTCATGCTGTTTATGGCGTGATTGACACTTTCCACATTGAGACTCAGTCTAAACAAGCCAGTCATTCCAATCCCAAGTCTAATACTGCTAATGTACAAAATAATTCTCGTCCAACTCCTTCTCTCGGTAAAACTTTTGAAGTTAATTTGGTTCAATCTACACCTACTGCAAAAAATCAAAATAAAAAGAAAGGGAAGGGAAAGAATAAGGAGGACAAAAATAATAATCAACAATCCGATAAACCTAAGACTTAGCATGCCGATGACAAATAAAAGCGCAAACCTTGTTATCCTTGTCTTATCTGTGGTGAGGATCATTATACAAAGGATTGTCCATGACGTGCTGAGGTTACTAAGTTCCTGCAAGGGACTGGGACACCTCCTACACCCGTCGTTTTGTCACAACCTTTTCCTTCTCAACAACAGGCCCAATTTGTCATTCATGACCAACCTTCTCCCTCTACCACATCTTATGTACTTATGTGTACTGGTGACTCCAATAAGAACGAAGTTGCAGTCGCTACTCGAGCCAAAGATTATTCACCTTCGAAAGAGAAAGTTGATGATTCACCACCTCCTTTGGTTCAACCTCCTCCATCGACTTCACCTCCCAACGGTCCTCTTCATCTCGAACGATCGATTCTAGACACAGTTCTTCGTCCTCCTCCGAAGGGCGTTGTTTGTAAGTCGCCGTTTAATCCTCATGCACGTGCTACTCAAAACTACAATATTGTAGAAGATCTTGCACATGCAACTTCTGCGATGTCGTCTCTCGGAGTCCTTCAAAATTGTCCCACACAACGGAAGGCATTGTTAAAGGATTGGTGGAATTGATCCCACTGATACGAACTTGATAATATTTGACTTAGAAGATCATATTCCAGGGCTTCCTCCTCAATTAGCGTTTCAAATACAAGTTATTGTGGAAAATAAGAATATTTGTCGAACTGTTATTGACAAAGGAGCCTCGACTTGCGTTATGTCCGTCACTTGTTGGAAGGCTATTGGCTATCCTGCCCTTACGAAGTCACACAATACTCTTAAAGAATTTATTGGTACATGATTTAAACCTTATGGTGTTGTTCCTTCATTATCTATTACGTTAGAAGGCAAAGCGGTTACTGTTGAGGTTGAGGTCTTTGATGCACCTCTCGATTACAACCTTCTAGTTGGCTGTCGTTGGATTGATTCCATGCGTGTAATTGTTTCTACTCTTTTCCGTGTGATACGTTTTCCTCGCCACGTAAAAGTTGTTACTGTCGATCAAATTTCCTTCTTTAATTACGATTCTCGTACTAGTAACGTACCTTTCATTGCGAAAACACCTCCCGATTATGAGAATGTCGGTGTGGGTCTCTTAAAAGATTCATCGTTAATGGGTACATTCCCCATTCCACCGCCTGATATTCCTACTCCTTTTTTCGCCTCAATTAATATGATATCAACCACTCTTGGTGAAATCCCTGAGTCTTATGACCCTTGGATAGTACCTAACTTTGACGACTGTCTTTGTTACGGCGACAAAATTCCTTTAATTCCAGTAGAATTGGCTTATCAAGCTATTCAATCGACAACTCCCTCTCCTCATTCTCTCTTAGATACGTCTTCGGATATCTTTCATGTAGTCTTTCACACCGATGAAATCATTATGACAATCATGTCTATGGAAGATACCCCATGGGATGATGGACACCATCGTTTTATTCTCTTCCTAGAACCCAAGACTATAGAGAGTTATAAATGGATTTCTGATCCGTCTACTGTTGTTACTTTTTCCCCTGTTCCTAAACCAATACCTGATGTTTTGTACGAAGGGAACTTGAGTAACATTTCACCCACCATACCTTTATATATTTCTATTAAACCCGGAGTCGTGGAAAATGTTCACATTGGTGCCTCGTGTTCTGTCGATGAGGTCAAAATTTATAAAGCTCTTTTCCAAGAATTCCATGACATTTTTGCCTAGAGTTACGAAGAGATGCCAGACATTGATCCATATATTGTTGTACATGAGATTAAGACTTACTCAGATGCTAAACCTGTTCGACAGAGACTTCGCCCAATACATCCACGCAAAGCTGTTGCCATTAAACTCGAAGTTGAAAAAATTCTTAAAGTTGGTTTTGTTTATTCTGTGGCTTTGAATGGTTGGGTATCTAATTTGGTTCTAGTTACGAAGAAACAATGAACAATCCGTGTTTGTGTAGATTATAGGGATATCAATAAGGCTTGTCTCAAGGACAATTATCCAACCCCTTTCATTGACCAGATCGTTGACGACTGTGCTGGGACTGAAACCTTCTCTTTAATGGATGTTTTCTACGGCTATAATCAAATCAATATTTTACCCGCGGATCAACATAAGACTACTTTTTTCTGCCCTTGGGGAACCTTCACATACCAGAAACTACCTTTTGGTCTCAATAATGCTGGTGTGATTTTCAGCGCACTATGTCTTATGCTTTTCATGATATTAAGCACATTGTACAACCTTACCTCGATGATATACCAGTGCATTCCCTGTGTCATCAAGATCACCCAACACATTTATGAGCCATTTTCCTACGTTGTCACTATTATCGCATACGATTGAATCCACATAAATGCGTTTTTTGTGTGGATTCTGGACAACTTCTTAGTTTTATCGTTTCTACAAGTGGGATTAGGGTGGACCCCCTGAAGGTTGAAGCTATTCTCAATCTGCCTCCTCCTACATTACACCAACTCCAAAGTTTGCAAGGGAAGGAAAACTTTTTATGTCGATTCATCCCCAACTATGCTAAATTAATGAAAGGTTTTACTCGACTGCTTAAAAAGGGTCACGATCTTGTATGGGATGACACTGCCAACAAAGCGTTTGAAGCTTTGAAACTTGACTTAATCCATACACCACTCTTATTTCCACTCGATTATAGTCGAGATGATTTCTTATACTTAGTTTCTTCAGAATCTACCATCACTATGGTTCTAGTCCAAGAGGATGTTTCACATGATGAACATGTCAACTACTATTTGAGTCGGATTCTCACGACCACTGAAACCAAATATTTGCATGTGGAGAAACTGGCCTTGGCAGCTGTTCAAGTTGTTCAACGTTTCCATCATTATATCTTATTACGTAGAACCACCATTATTTCTGATTGAAACCCTATGTAACACATCCTTACTCGACAATTGTTGGGGGGAAAATACTCCAAATGGATAGTTATTCTCCAGGAGTTTGATTTGGAATTTGAGCATGCCAAATCAAAGAAATATTTGTTTTTTGCCGAATTGATATGTGACCTTCCCTCTACTGAGACAGAAACTATGGAAGAGGATTCCTTGCCTGATGAGTCTCTCTTTCTAATCAGTTCTGACGAAATATGATATGGAGACATTATCATTTATCTCCAAACCCAAAATTTCCGGCTCGATATTTCTAGTGTGGATCGTCGTCGTATTCGGTATCAAGCCCGTTAATACATTATCCTTGGTGATACCATTTACCGTCGTGGTATTGATTCGATTTTTCGACGATGCCTAACCTATGATAAAGATGTGAAAGCATTGAATGAATGTGATTCTGGAGCATGTGGTGGTCATATGTTTGGGTATGCCACTGCCCAAAAGATATTATGAGCTAGTTATTTCTGGCCTTCATTGTTTAAGGATTGCATTACTACCATCCAGAAATGCCATTCTTGTCAAACATATAACACTAAGATCTGATCTCATCCTGCTCCTCTTTACCCTGTAGTTTCCGTTGGTCCATTCCCTAAATGGGGCATTGACTTCATGACATGTAACCCTCACTCAGATACATCATCATAGCTGCAGATTATTTCACTAAATGGGCTGAGGCGATGCCTACATTTGATAATACTGAGAAAACTGCAATGTTGTTCATATTCAATCATATCGTTACTACATTTGGTGTCCCTCAAGCCATCGTCACTGACCATGATAGTCATTTTCGCAATTTCATGATGTCTGAACTTACCGAGAAGTTGGTTCTTTGACATGAAAACTCGACACCTTACTATCCACAGGCCAATGGCTAGGTTGAAGTAATTAACAAAGTTCTTACTACAATGCTTCGATGGATGATAGTAATTCACAATTCAAGCTAGCACACAATGCTCTTCTTTTCATTATGGGCCTATCAGACATTTGTGAAATCTGCCACAGGGTTCACACCTTTCCAGTTAGTATATGGTATTGAAGCTATTTTGTTGATTGAATGTGAAATCCCATCTTTGAAACTAGTTGTCGAACATCTCCCTAACACCTTAGCTGAAGAGGAATGTCTCTTGTATTTAAAACAATTAGACAAGACTCTTTGTGATGTTTCCTTAGTCATTGAAACTTAGAAGAAGCATGTCAAAGCTCAATATGAAAAGCATGTCAAACCACATGTTTTTTTTTAGGGTGATTTAGTTCTTCTTTACGAACAAGATCGTGACTTATTAGGGGTCGGTAAATTCAAGCCTATGTGGTGTGGCCCTTATATTGTGAAATGAGTGTTAGAGAAAGGGGCTTATGAGCGGGTAGATTATGATAGAATTCCTTTGAGTGAACCCAAGAATGGGCTTTACTTGAATAAGTACTATGCTTAAACTATTTTTGCATGAGTGCTGTGTATTTTTAGTGTATTATACTCTAGTGTGTTTTTTTCTTTGTTCTGCCTTTTAGCTGCTTACCTTGCATTGTTCTTGGTTTCTAGCTGTCGGTGTCTTTGCTACCCTATATCGCCTTTGTTGATGGTGCTAGTCGCTTTGTTGATGGTGCTAGTCGTAGTACTCAAAACCTAGCGTCTAGCGTATGGGCAATCTATGCACCTAAGGATGAGTTGATCAGTCTACACGGTGTTTGCCTTGGTCGTGCACCTAATAATATTGCGGAATACAATGCAGTTATCGAATTATTAACTGATGCATTTCATTTGGCATCCGTCATCTTATTGTATGACTCGATTCATAGTTAGTAGTGCTGCATTTAACTAAGATTTATTCCATCCGAAGTCCTACTTTGTTAATGGTATACTTAAGAATTTGCCTCTTGGAAAGACATTTTGATTATATCGAATATCAACATATTCCTAGATGTCTAAACACATTAATAGAGGCATTGGCTAATTATGTGCTAGACATACATTTGAGACATTTATAAATCCAAACACACATATGAAAAAGACAAGTAAGCCGGTAGGAACTTTATATTAATAACAATAAAAGTTACAAAAAGCGTTTTGTCCAAGGTTCAAAATATCAAAAAGTGAAGCTCATGGCTTCATGTACAAAAAGCATCAAGGATGTTGCTCGCTGTAACAAACAACTGCCCATGCTACTCTACAGAGAAATTGACCAATAGATGTATATACGCCAACTATATGGCATTGATAGTGCCTAGGAAATTCATCCATAGTGGCATCAAGGATATTCATGGTTAATCCCTCTAGGTTTTGCTTAATCGCCTCGAGATCTGTGACAACCACTCCTGCTACAACACCTCTCTCTCCTTGCCTCTGAATGAGAGATGATCCCAGAGGACGATAAGGCCCCACATCTGCGTTATTGAGAGCACTTGATTAGTCTTGGATATATGACACAAAAAACATTTTATATAATTAAGATATAAAAAACATCATATAATGAAAATTTTCCTTCTTACCTATGTCTCCCCACTGAGATTCCTCAAGAAGAGTTAAGTCAGGATCCCCATGGAAGTTCGTCCCGGTGTGCGCATAGTCCACCACCATGATTAGCTGATTCCTCAACCATTGGAAGAAAACATTGTCATACTTGATGATAGGCATGCCATTGTGATGAGCCATTAGGTCCGCGCAACTCTTCATCCATGGATATTGTGGAGCGGGTATACCCCACTCCACCTGTATATGTAGGATGGGGACCCTCTCCAAGAAGAAGGACACCAAAATGGACTCGTAACCAAACTATTTCAACCGATCGTTTCGACACTTTGTCAGTTGCTTTTTCATGTTCTTCAAGACACCCTCACACCAGTTGAAGACCCTAGGTTCCATGCACTCTATGGCGTACTGAAAATGGATTTGCAAAKCCATGTGGGGAGCTGCACTCCCTGCCATCTGGGTAATGGTATAAAGGATAGTCCACAACGGTAAATCYCGAACATCTCTAATGGCCACCTTGCCACTATGTTTTTCCATASCTGGCACGCAATGGTGAGCAACATAGTAATCCATAGGTTCTTCCCCACCCTTGCTTCCTATGAGTGATACCTGAGAACCGCAGCGAGACAACCCCGYCAGAAAGTAGATATCCTCTATGTCCAATGTGAGTGTATGCACACCCACGCAGAAGGCTTGTTCGTTCACATCCCACTTGTGAACCAGATACTCTAGCAATCTCAGCTGGGCTCTCATGCCTTGAATTTTGAAAAACTTGAGTAATCCACATTTCCTAAGCACCATAACTGTGTCTAGGTCATTCTTGAAAAAATAGTCTTCTTCTTCATGCTCACATTCTTGCCACTCGAACATTTTGACCAAGGAAAGCCTACCAAGGAACATCAAAAGAAGATTAGAATCATAAAAAATCAGTTCTTGGAAGTTTCCCTAGTTCTTTTTATCTTTTCAAAAGTTGATTTGCGGTCATCGTAGGGAAACGCTTTCATGCAGAGCGATGTCGTCACACCCTGTCTTTGAGCCCCCTGCGGTGATTCCATATCGTCGCAGTTCATGATACTATGGGCTTGCAATGATCTAAAAGCATAGGTACCCCCAAAAAGTCGACCCAAATTCAACAATAAACCAATAAAAACAAAATTTTAAACCATGAAAAGATAAATAAGCAAAATATTACCTTTTTGACAGAGACGGTTTGCAAAATGATCCACCAGGCGCTCCATAATCGACAGTTTAAATTTGGGAGAAAAGAGGGTTTTGGGGCACTACTTGCGTAAATTTGCAAATGAAATGGTAAAAGGGTTGTTTTGGCCTATTTTATTATTTTTTACCATATTTTATTGCAAAATTAAATTATTTTTTATATTTTACGCATGCCCTAAAGTCCAACCAACTTTGCGAAGTGTTTCCTATTGCAAATTGAAAGGTCTAAAGATGAGACGTTTGACAGAGGTCCACCATTTTGGATTGTTTTTGTGTGTTTTTCTTATGTACATATGCTTTTAGGGTTTTTTAGGAAAAACTCTGAGCACAGTCTTAATTCTTTCTCACGCTTGTGAAACCATGAGAATGCAATCTAGTAATATTTTGTCATTTTTTTGAACTCGATTGGTAATATGAAAAACGAACCCTATGGAGTATCTTTTAAGATCTTTTCAAGATCCCAAAAACATGAAAATATAGTCGAGCGACCTTGTTCTTTTCACGCTCGTAAAAGTATTTGAAGAAAACGTTTGATGAGTGATATATTATCTCTTTTTCTGTCTCATCAGACTAACTTATGAAAAAGGATATTATGGAGTTATCTTTAAATGTTTTTTAGACTCTCTAAACATGAAAAACCTCTGAGTTTTCTTTCTTTGGACTCGTTGAACAAGCATCGAAAGACCCATATGGGATCGAACCACTCCTTCTTAGGGTTCATTAAAAATACTCTGAGGGACTCGTCCGAAGGATGAGCTTACACCACAAACATATGTTATCCTCCTCAAGCTCGCATAAAAATAAAGAGGTACTCGCCATAAATGGTGGGGGAAAATTGGGAAGAAATGTGTCGTTGTATTTTTGTTAGTGGCAATAAGGTCGCTCTTGAGCGTGACACCCCCCTTCATCACTCTATCCAGGTTGGGAAATCCATTTGTATTTTGTACGACCATCCAAAAGTTCATATGTTGGGTCCTCCTTTGAGTCAATGCTACCAAGACAATTGCCATGTCGTTCATATGTTCAAGAGAAGTCCAACCTAAACAAGCCTTCTACCGAGTCAACCATCTATAGTTATAAATTTTCTACCATGTTGACCTCCCATGTGTCAGTTCCGAATCACTTCATACTTTGATCTACTTCAAATCTGTTACATATTTCGTGTCATTGATGGGGGATACATCAAGGCCCTCCTATGACGAGTCTTTTCTTGTCAACTTCAACTCATTATCCGAGAATAAGACTTAGAAATCACATTGTTACCTTGAAACCTACATGCCTCAATGGTAGGTTTCCTCACTTTCAACAGTGGGTTCACATCATTGGCCCCTGATTGGAAGATTCCATTGAGTGTTGGAATTCAACTCATTTATTCACACTCATTGAATTGTACTAGGAGTACCTTGGGAGTCATTGACATCAATGGTGATTTCCCTCGCACTTGTTAATGATTTTCATTAGTGACTGATAATCAAGTGGTTTCTACCATGTTCGACTTCAACACCTATAAGCATATGGCTATATTCGTACTTAGAGACGACGAAATTGAAGACCCCAGATCTCATCATATCGATCCAGGTTGCGACGAAGTATTCATAAGTTAGAACTGACACACAGATACACTGTGTATGTCTTATGGCTATGTTCGAATTTGAATTCGTTTAGAGCATAGATCCATAGTGTATTCCTCATGGCTATGCTAAATCATGATGACATGGATACACAGTGTATGTTTAGTGGCCATGACTTACTTGACACTTATGATTAGGGTCACTTGTAGTCTGATTATGGGAATTCCTACCTCAGAAGATGGTATATTATTATGCAGATGCTTGATTGTTTGCAGGTTCCCGATCGATGCGCTCCTTGTTTTCAACACACACATTATACAAAGTATTTCAGTTGTCACAGGTTCTAGCTTCATACTTTGGGGGGCATTCTGTTACACATTATTTTGGTCAACCCAATGATTAATTGACGACATGTGCTTAACTCACTTCCATGTTCCCTAAAAAATACTAAAAGATACTTTCTCCATGAGAAAAGTGGTTTTCTTTTCCTCCCTAAAAAACTATGACAAGGAAGATCATCGCACCCTAATCTATGCTTGGGATGCGACAATGCTTGATCATCGAACTCTACACCAAATATGGACTGCGACGTCATCGCAGGCTGCCTGTGCATAGGGTGCGACGATACTTAAGCAAGAGAGAAGTCAAAATTCATGAATGTTTTAGA
>JZKD02S1674265.1:38374-51272 GCA_000966675.3 Picea glauca
AATTTGACATGTAACTCGCTCATCATCTGGTTTTTGAAGTGTGCACCATGGTCGGTGACAATGGCATGTGGTACACCAAAACGAGTAATGATGTGGTTGAAGAGGAATAAAGTTGTAGTACGGCCATCATTCAGAAAGGTAGGCATAGCCTCAACCCATTTGGTGAAGTAGTCGATGGCGAAGATGATGTAACCGTGCCCCCCGGCTGAGGTAGGCTTACATTGCATGAAATCGATACCCCATTTGGAAAAGGGGCCGATGGCAATAATGGGGTGTAGCACAGTAGGGTGGGTGCATGCCTTCTTGTTGAAGATTTGGCAGAGTGGGAATTTTTTGATGGCCTCGATGCAATCTTTGAAAATCGAGGGCCAAAAGTAGCCAGCATGTAGGATTTTTTGGGCTGTGGTCATCCCGGAAAGGTGACCGCCACAGGTGCCAAGGTGACAATCGTTCAAAACACGTTCAGACTCATCGTGAATCAGACATCACCGAAGGATAGTGTCAATACCATGACGAGACAAAGTGTTGTCAAGGATGAGATAACGGCGAGAGTGGTGACGGATGCATCGACACTCTTCACGAGAGATGTTGGGATGAAAACATTGAGTTTGAAGGTAGAGGAGAATGTCCTCGTACCAAGGGTCAAAGGTGTTGATGAGGAAGAGAGATTCATCAAGGAGACGATCTTTAGGTTTAGTGTTTTCATCAGCACAAGGGAGAGCACATATGAGCTCGGCAAACACCAGGGATTTTTTGGCTTTAGCCTTCGTAAACTCTAGATCGAATTCTTGAAGAATAACGATCCATTTAGAATATTTTCCCCCAATTACTTGATGCATCAAGACGTGGTACATGGGGTTGGAGTCTGCGATTACCGTGGTGGTGCATAATAAGATGTAGTGGCGAAATCTTTGGACAGCAATGATGACTGCCATAGCCAGTTTCTCAATATGCGAATATCTGAGTTCGGGTTCGGATAAACTCTTGCTTAGATAATAAATCACGTGTTCTTCGCCGTTAGAGTCCTCTTGAACTAACACCATCGCAATGGTAGAAGTAGAAGCGACCAAGTAAAGGATATAATCCTTTGTATATTCGGGAGGATATAACAAAGGAGCGTGGGTCAAAGCATGCTTGAGAGTGTCGAATGACCATTGGGAAGTGTCATCCCAAATGAAAGGGACGTTCTTTTGCAGTAGCCACATAAATCCTTTAGTGATCTCGGCATAGTTGTAGATGAAACGACGAAGAAAGTTTGCTTTGCCTTGTAAACTTTGGAGTTGGGTTAAGTTTGTAGGTGGGGGTAAGGCTAGAATGGCCTTGATATTTAAGGGATCCACCCTGATCCCATATTTGGAGATGATGAAACTTAGGAGTCGGTCGGATTCGACAGCGAAAATGCATTTATGTGGGTTCAGACGAATACGATATAAACGACATCGAAGAAAAATTTCCCACAACTGACCAATGTGATCAGGTCGGTTGGATGAATGGGCGGGTAAATCATCGAGGTAAGGTTCTGTGATATGCTTGATGTCATGTAAAGCGTATGACATGGCTCACTGGAAAGTAGCACCAGCATTTTTAAGGCCAAACGGTAGCTTTCGGTAGGCAAAAGTTCCCCAAGAGAAGATGAAGGCTGTCTTATGTTGATCAACAGGTAAGATTTCAATCTGGTTATATCCAGAAAAGCCATCCATGAAAGAGAATATTACGCTTCCTGCGCAATTATCGATGATTTGATCGATGTAAGGCGTAGGGTAGTTGTCCTTGGGACAAGCTTTGTTGAGATATCGATAATCTATGCAAACACAGATGGTCCCTTGTTTCTTGGAAACCAGAACGAGGTTGGAGACCCATTCTGTCAAAGGGACGGGATAGATGAAGCCAGATTTTAGAAGTGTTTCAACTTCTGCCTTTATAGCTGCGATTTTCTTGGGGTGAACCGGGCGGAGTTTCTATTGAACCATTTTTGCGTCAGGGTAAGCCTTGATTTCGTGTACGACGATTGAAGGGTCAATCCATGGAATTTCCTCGTAGCTCCATGTGAAGACATCGCAGAATTCCTTGAACAAAGCGGTGTAAGAAACCACTTCATCGGGCATGCAATTAGCACCAAGATTAATGTTTTCCATGACACCTTCTTTGACTGAAATGTCAATTGTGATTGTAGTAGAGATGTTACCCATGTTCCCCTTAGAGAAAGTATCTTGTGTGACGATAGGGGATTGTGTAGCATCGGTAACATCGGGGTGGAAGACAGATCATATGTCTTAAAATTCTTCCAAGGGCAGAAGAAAAGAGGATCGATGGTGGTTATCATCCCAGGGCAAATCGTCAATGCTAAGCATTTCCATAATAGATTCATCTGAAGGAAAAATGTGGGAAATTTAATCAACGACAGATGATATGGAATCCAACCACGAGGGCACCGAGTAAGCATCGGGTGCCAATGAATGTGAATTGTTGGGAGAGGGACAGGTAGATTGGATAGCTACGTATGTGGCCTCGGCTGGGCTGAGTGGCATGGTGTCACTGAGCACATCGAAATCCAAAGGAATAGGTACAATCCAAGGATCATATGATTCCAAGGATTGATAAGGCATAGTCGAGATCATGTTGACGGCAGCAATGTGGTGTGCAGTAGGTGGAAGTGGTGTAGGGAAAGTACCCATAAGGCTAGAATCTTTCAATAAGCCAACACCAACGCTTTCATCCGTAACTGGGTGGTCTCCCAAAAAAGTAATGTTGTTGGTGACAATTTTTCCTTGATGGGGGAATTGTACACATCAAAAGACCGATGAGGCGATGGAATTCATAGCATAGAACCAACTTCTTCCAAGTAATAGGTTGTAATCGAGGGGAGCATCGACCACCTTGACATCAACGGTAACAGTTTTACCGCCCAATTGAACGGCTAGGGATTGCAGTAATCCGTGAGGATGGAAACCTCATCCATCGAAAGTGCATAACATCGTAGGGGATTTGTTAAGGGTAGGTGATTTCAAACCTTTCCAATAGGATAGAGACATGACACAGGTGGAGGCTCCCTCATCCAGGATAGTCCGGTGGATTTGTTGATTATGAACAACAACATCGATTTGGAAAGCTAGCTGGTGGGAGAGTCGCGGTTGATGATCATCCAGATTAAACGTGATGTAGTTTGATGACTTGGGATTGAAAGCGCCAATAGCAGCTAAGAGCATCCTACGTTGGTTAGGACAGTGTTGTAGAAATTCCAACGCGGACATGGCACACGGGGCTTGGGCCAAATCTTCTACAATATTGTAATTTTGGGCAGCCTGTGAATTAGGATTAAAAGTGGATTTCCCGATGGTTCTCTTAGGAGGGCGTAAGATGGATTCAAAAGAAGGTTTCTCAATTTGAAGTGGCCTGGATGGAGGGCTAACAGATGGAGGATTAACAACGGATGGTAAAAGATCTGGAAAAGAACCATTAGCAGTCTTTGGCTTATCAGGTTTAACTGGCGTGTCGTATGTCATAGAACAAGTGGTTAGATTAACCCTGTTAAACATGTAAATGTGGGCACTTGTCGAGGCCTCATCATGGGGTTGGTTGGAACTGCCCCCCGACGTGGGGGTTTGTGCAACCAAAGATTGTTGTTGCGTAAAAGGCTAAGTAAGCACGGTGGGTTACGAATTTCCCTTGAAAATTTTAGCCACTTCATTGTTGTGTGGGCAATCTTGAGTGTAGTGCTCGTCACCAAAAATGAGACATGGGAATTTTGGTTTTTGCTGTGGTTGTTTTCCAGCAGCAGGAGTTTGTGATTGGGTTTTGGGTTGTTCATTGTTATTGTTCTTCTTTGTTTTGTTTCTCGCTTTATTCTTGCCCCCAAGTTGTTGTGAAGGGGTTGATTGGACCACATTCACATAAGATACCTAAGTTTGAGGGGGGGTAGAAGAGGGTGCAGTCGAATTGGGAGCAGCCGTCGAAGCGGGCCGTTGAGTCGTTCTAGTGGACTGGGTGGTAGATTGGGTTTTGATGGATCCAATAACTCCATCTGCATGCGAAGAAGTTGATGGTTTGGATGGATCGTTAGTGGCACGGGTAGTGTTCAGTATCAACTCATACATAGTACCGGATTGTGAATAGACTAAGTCTAAGTACTGAGCTCAGGCGATGGATTCTTCCTGTGTGACCACACCGCCCATGGAAACATCATGAGCGATCTGGGGTGATAATGATATCGTGAACCATTTCGCTAACAATTGGTCGGGGATGACCGCTTTGATTAGCCTTCGTCATCGTCTCCATTCATGGATATGATCGGAGATGTGTATGGAAGTTGTCTGACGAAGGGAGGTTAATAGTTCAGTACCCATCTCGTATCGAATGGGAAGTTGGAAGTGTGTGAGGAAGGACATGGCGAGGGAGTTGAAATTGTGAAAAGATGTGCGTGGTAATTCAATATACCATTTTTCTGCGGAACCCATAAGTGTTCGTTGGAAAAGATGCAAACATATAGAGTCATCCATGAGGGAGTTGGATGAACACCACAAATGGAAAGTCATCATGTGGTTGTTCGGGTCTTCTCCAGATTTTCCGTCAAATTTTGGGATATCAGAAGGAAGTTTAGCTAGAATAGCTGGCCAAACCGGAGAATGATAAATGGGATCATTCGTTAACCGAGACAAGTCTAGACGATCCAGGGTAGCCAGAAAAGGTAGTTGTCGGTTAACCTGTGGGTAATGTTGGTGTGGAAGAGGGACACCAGTGGGGCCCATTACTGGGTTATGTGGATAATTATAACTAGTGGGCCCTCTCATATGAGGTTGGTTTTGACCAAGGTACGCAGGATTTGAGGTGTTTTGAGAAGCATGTGTGAGCGGAGGATAACTAGATGGGTTTTGAGGGTTATGGGTTGGGTTGGGCATTTGTCCATAAGAAGGTTGTTGCAGAGCCTGAGAATTTTGTCCTGCCAGGAAATGTGGGTTTCCTAAAAAAAGAACGTTCCATGGATTAGGTGCGGCAGACACATTTTTTCCCGTGGAGGCATGCGGATTTCCTTGAAAAGGGACGCTCTATGGATTGGGTGCGGTGGACACATTTTGTCCTTGTGGTTGATGGTGGACTCCGACTTGAGGTTTCCCCCCAGCATGAGGGTGCCCCCCGAATGGAATTTGTCCTCCGGTGGGAGGATGCCCCCCAGCTTGAGGTAAAGTTCCTGGGATTTGAGAGCCAGACGTAAATGATTGACCAGTGCCACCGAGAGGATTAGGACCACCAAGACCGGTCCCTCTGGGTTGTTGGATAGGAATGGAACTTCTCGGTATAACTTGGGTAGTGGCCGTAGTGGCAGTGAAATCATTTAGTGCCCTGTATCCAAAAGGGAGTGTAGGTCTTGGCATTACAGGTGTGTCGATCATGGCTTGAGTGACCACCGGATTGCCGGCGGGAATAGTCAGGATGTGAGGGATTATCGTAGATTGGGTCGTCTGGAGGGGAATAGTAGAACTTGGGCCAACAAACAGTATGTTCGGACCAACGGATGGTGTGGCTATAAAAGTGGTGGCACCGGTAAAATGATTTGGAGGTACGGTGTAGGAAAAAGATGCGTCGGCACCTTCCCCTGTTCCATAGAGATCTCGCACCAAGCGTGGTGGACTCCGAACAATGTTCACGGTTCAAAAAGGGTCATTGGCTAAAGGGTTTTGAGGAGACCCGGCCGGAATGTCAGGATTGATGACGATAAATTCTCCGGCAGAATTCAGGTGGAGGATCTATCGTTCATGTCCTTCTGACATGCGGTATGCTTCCAAAGATTCTGAGACAATTCGAAAATTCTCCAAAGGGATGGGAACTTCTTCTTGGGAAGTTGTAGTGTTTTGAACCTTGCTCTGTTGAGGATATTCCTCCGTAGAATGAGGGGGTAAAGGGGTGTCTCCTTCCATATTTTCTGGAGGAAGTCCCTGTAGCCTCCACGAGCGTCGTGGAGGGTCGATGTTGGCAAAAAAGAGTCGATGGAAGAAATCTATGGCCAACTAGAAAAAAGAAACAACACACGCTAAAAAGATCTAAGAATCACAACCAAACAAACAGGACCTTCTTTTGATGACCGTACTAGTTGGTGATGAAATCCAATGTCACGTGATCAAGTCCAGAAGGGGTGGGGGTAGGGTGGAACAGTTACAATGGCGACCTTCTTAACGGACTTATGCCTTGGTGCAAGCTTCCACACAGTAATTGTGGATTTACCCTCCAAGGAGCCCGAGTGAGTTTGACCAATGTCTTCTCTAGGTACAGTGAGACTTCCCGTCACCGTCACCTTGTGTAAGACCCTAAAGATTATGACTATTAAGGTTACCAATTCGTAGTCAGCCCCTGGGCGGGAACAGTCGATAGTCCGATCGGAACGTACAGGCAGGGTATCAAGCCCGAAATCAACTAGAAGGCTTCCATGCAGTAATTGTGGATTTACCTTAAAGTTACCCCCATAATACGATCTGACCACCACAATCAGTTAAACCACGGAGGGTTAGTCCCCGTAGCTTACCCAAATGCGACCTCGTGTGTAACCCCTGTGTGAGAGGGGGATCCCAGGAAGACTTATATGATAACTGGGTTTGACTCTCCCTAACTCAGGATGCTACTATTTGTTTTGGAAACTTTGGAGAGTTATGCTCACAGCCTAATCCAAAGTACTACACCTATTCTACTGTTGGTGGAGGATCCTAGCAAAGAAAAAGTTCTAGATAATTTTTAATTAGCGTTTATTTTTATGGTTGTTCTTTACGCAAAAGGGGGTGCACGGAAGTGAAACCAATGGGACTATGACTTAGACCCAAAGAATGCATCGAATATGATAAGTAGTCGTTTCTCTTCGATGAACGTCTATCTAAGGGAGAGAGAGAGTTTTTTTTTTTCACTTCACAAGCACGAATACAGAGTTTTTTTTTTCAATCAAATCCTGATGTAATGCAAAAACTTTTAAATGCCTTCTAATATACACCATCAATCATGGAGATGCTTTTTCATTGTTCGTATATGAGTTAAAGATCAATTCAACACAATGCTCGTCTTTCTAATTATATTTGTATGAATGAAAATCAAGCTAGCACAAGCTAAAGTCATACAAACAATCCACCCTCTCGTTGCAATCAAAATGAAAAGAGAAAGAAAAGAAACAATCAAAGAGAAAAAAAAATCCACACCCAAAAAGCAAAAGTTGAAGAACAATGACCTTGATTGAAATTGAGATAAAGAGGTATGTAGGCCTTTGATGACCTTCACCAAGGTTTTTACTCAGCTAAACAGAGAGAAAGACAATGCATGAGTCTTGGACTCTAATCAACAGGGAAACTCAATAATAGTAGTGAAGAAGGCTACAAAATCCAACCATGAAGGTGTTTGTTCTTCCAGAAGGCAGATGTCAAGGTTGAAAGGGAAGAAACACTGACTCACAAGGTTACTCAGCAGAAGAGACACAGAGGAAAAATCAAAAGAAATGCAATTCTGGAAGATTTTTGAGCCAAAGAGGGATGGTGCTCTGTTGCCAAGGGAAAGGAGTGTTATAGCGCTCTGTGCAAATCTATTAGGAGCAATGGCGCTCCATTAACACTAGGACAGGGGCGCCAGGGTCTGAAACTCCAAAAATTGTCAAAAAAATAAAAAAATTGCAATCCAATTCCGACAATTATGTTGAGTGTGATGGGGTAGGGAGCCAATCAGCTCATGAAACCAATCAAAAGAGGAGTAAACCAGGTCTGAAACAATCAAGGGATAGAACTAGGTCAGTGAGGATAAATTGAAACAAGAAGTCTTGATTCAAGGCTATCTCCCCAGTGGAGTCGCTAGTTTCTGTTGTAGGAAAATCTCCCTGCAGACAGGTAGATCGCCTCTAAGAGCTTGACCTTAAACCTAGATAGAAAAATGCTTAACGTGGACACTAATTTCCTTTCAAATCTATCTAAACTAATACATGAGAAGGAAGGATAACATAAGTACCTCTTTATCGACGTTTGTCCCTGCACGCTCCGAGTTGCGCTCCAATCCTTTGCTCCTCATTGATTTTTGCAGACAAACAAGATACGACTACTTCCTAGTCTATTGATATTAGATTGAAAATAGATCTATCAATTAATGATAAGTTCATGTAACATCAAACACAAACTAGAAAGAAACAGGCCAAGCGTGTCATATTAATGAGAATAACAACAACAGTACTTACAATCGTAGGTGTGAATGCGACAACTTTGTCAAGTCCTCTTCGTCTAACCCTTGCTCGAAAGATCCACAACCTGGCTGACAACAACTTCACTGATCACTTCTCCTTTGGCTGACTGTGTGTTTCCTATGAGATCATAGGTTTCATGCTAGCAATTCTTTCCCCTTTATACCATCATAGAGCTTGCTTATATAGGTTGAGAGGAGCTTAACCTCTTGAATTATCTTTAGAACAAGTTGGGAACCTCCTCCTTAGATCAGGGATCTCTTGATGAAACCAAGAATTCGATTACAATTGCCTCCTAATCTCGAAAGATCCTTTCCTCGTTCTCCTCAATGGGCCAACATCTGACCCAGATTAGGAAGCGCTCCTCCAAAAGGGGCATCAGAGTGCTAGAACGCTCCCTGAGAATCTTAAGGGGAGTGCCAGCGCTCCTTCAGAGGGGTGAGGAAGCATTATAACGCTCCCTGAGGCCTTATGGGGGAGCGCCAACGCTCTTAAGGTTGTTTTAGAGGAGCGTTCACCCTCAAAACTCTTAATTGAAAGCTCTTCTCAGGTGTTAAGAGTTATTTGACTCCAGTGAACCAGTTCTTCTTCTTCAAATCATGTACATAAGATGTTTTAAGTGTCTCCTTAGTGTCGTCATTATGGCAATATGCTTAAACAACATTTGCGACACTTGTGACCAACTTGCGACACTTGCGAAAGTTGTAAGGAAGTTGTGACACTCACGACAATTGAGAGGAATATGCGACACTTATCCAGTCAAGTAATTTTGATGTGTAACAAGGAGGAAGACCTTCACAGGGTTACTGAACACCCTGCAGGCTCAGCAAGGAGTGCTTGAGCAGGAACTTGCCAGAGGTCATTTCCATCCTTTCAAGGAGAGAAAGGGGAAGAGACCTTAGAGGCGTGAGAAATTGAAGCTGAAGAGGATAAAGACCTGTGCAAGGTATGCACTAGGCCAACACCTGAGTAATGTGTTGACAGATAGACAGTCATTTGAAGGCTCGTCAGATAGAAAGAGTGGGAGATGAGAGAGAGGACTTATTCTAAAGTCCCGAAGCTCAGGACAGATAGCACCTTTGTATGCAGAGACTCTGTAAAGAGTGTAGAAGTTGAGAAACCTTTCAAGGTTTTAGAGAGGACTAAGATCAAGAGGAAAAGTGCCTTTGCGCACAGAGCCATAGCTGTAAGGAATCATAGAAGTCGAGACACCCTTTGGTGAGTAAGAGTTTGAAAAGATCATAAGGGACAATGTCTTTAGAATGCAGGTGGGAGACGAAGATACAGGCTTCACAGCAGGAGCAAAGGACGAGACCTTTGAAGCATTTGAAGTCTTCCAAGTTCAGGAAGAAGCGCAAGCTCAAGAGGGAGAACAGTTTTCATTAGATCAGTTGGAGATAACAAGATATGGACCGTTTAATCTACATCTAGGCAAGTAGGAGGAGAGTGCACAGGAAAAAGATATCTAGGCCGTCAGATTTGGGCGCATGGACCGATAGCCATTGGATCGAAGAGAAGTTGCATAAGGTTTAACCCTCGTATGTGAAGAGGGAAACAAAAGGCCTATTTCAGAATTTTGGCTACCGGAAGATACAAAGGGAAAGAGTTGGGACTCTTGACACACGAAATCCCGAAAGGATCATGACCATCCAACAGGAGGATACGTGGCAAGCGGTCGAGGTTTCAGGGAAATTCCCGAAAGGAGGATTTCGTCATTTCATCTATTGGGAGATACAAAGGGTAAGAGTTTGGAACTCTTGACCCATGAAATCCATAAATATCATAAGTCATCGAATCAAGAGAGGCTATGAGATGTTGATCCCAGTATGGAGCGGAAGACCGACATTTCGGGGTTCGGTACTTCGGTATTTCGGATACCGGAAGCTCGAAGGGGCAGGGATTTGTTGCAGTCGGGATCGCGAAGTCCTGAAACTCAAAAGCCCGAAAGGAAATGGAGGAATAGCGTCAGGCTACGGAACAGGGTCAGCCATTTTTGCACTTCGGGATTCGGCTTTTCGGCCATCCTGAGGATAAGAAACCGAGCACTTCGGTGTGGGAAACCCTGAAGTCTTGAAAGAGACATATTGTTGGAGTGGGACTTGGTCATACATTTCAGCAGTTTGGGGTTTGGCTTTCCAGAAGTTTCGAGGACAAGAAGCTGGGGTGCTTGGTGTTAGAAATCCCAAAGTCATGAAATGTGACATGGATGTGGAGAAGGGTTGTGGTCATGGAGGACGCAATTGCATAGACTAGAATTTCAGCATTTTGGAATTTCGGAGTTCGGGGAATAGAAGGGTCAAGAAAATCGACATCAAAACTCTCGAAATCATGAAACCCAAAATCCATTTTTGGAAAGGGTCACGGTCATGTTTGGTGGCCATGTGGAGGTGAATACTCATGCCTGGTGCATTGCTTGTGCCGGTGGAGTTTTCATGAAGGACCTATGGATCAGATTCTTGGGATTCTGATAGGGACCTGAGGGAGTCGCTTCGGTTCAAGGAAGAATTCAGTAATGATCCTAAGACTGGGAGGTCACGCAGAACCTGCTGAGGCAGGGGGTGTTGCATCAGTGTGGTATCAGAGCTTGATTTTATCTGTATATTTTAGGCATAAGGAACTAGAGGAAAAGGAGTAGTCTGATACGCATCAATCTGGTATCAGAGCTTGATTTTGTTTGTATATTGCAGGCAAAGGGAGATAGATAAAAGGAAGACAGAGTGTTGAAACTCTGTGAAGGCTGTTGTAGGTTTCACAACAATCAAAAAGAAGTCAAGAGGACTGTAGGAAAGGCTGGAAGCACTCAAGGTTTTAGAGTGACAACAACAAATTTTCCAGGAGGGTAGAGATAAATAGGAAGATGGCTACTGAAGGCCATGGACGAGGTGGAAAGAATAACCATCAGTAGCAGCCGAGCAAGGATGAGATGGACAAAGAACTTGCCGAGATAAGAGTGAGGATGGAGGATCTTTCATTTCAAATGCAGCAAGATGCAAAATCATGATGGGTATATGAATGGCCCATGAAAACGAAAGTGAAATGGCCAGTCAAGGATTTATTGGCCCGAAGGAAGCGGAAGCTATTGAAGGAATGGATGAGGTATGTGGAAGACCTCAGGGTTGAAAAAGAAGTGGTTCATGTGTGTGAACCAGAAGCTGGGAGAAATCTCAGTGATGATGAGGAGAAGAGATCAATGGAATATCTCAGAGATTGTCAGGTGGGCTGTGAGGAATTTTCAATTTGCTAGGAAGGCAATAAGAAGAGGTCACAACATGATCTCAAGGACTGCCAGGAGGGAAGAACATAAAATTTAAGTTACCAGGAGGGAAATGAGATGATATCGTTGGAAGATCTCATATACTTCCAGGAGGGCAGAGAACAAATCCCAAATTTCCAGGTAGGCAGGGGAAAAGAAGTGAGATTGTCTGAAAGTCTCAGGAGCTCAAAAGTGAGTTCATGTTAGCAGGGAGTGTTGATGGAGATGGGATCGATTGATCTCATAGACTGCCAGGTGGGCAAGTGAGAGAAGATGATATTGACTGAAAGTCTCATGAACTCGGAGGTGAGTTCAGATTAGCAAAAGGAGCTCATAGAGGAAGATCAAAAGAGAATTTTGATGATTGGAGGGATAAAGGTACTCTTTCCATATAGCCCAGTTGAATCCAGCATGTGTGTTGTTGAGGTAGCAACATAAGACAGGCAGCCAACAGATACTGTCACAGAGAAAGAGATGGAGCAGATATCAGAGGTTTTCCAGGTAGAGGAAAAGGAGCATTCGGAAGAATGGCTCAAAATTTTCAGCCAGGAAGCTGAAGGGGAGAGAGCTGCAACACTGAAGATGAGAGCAAGGGAAGAAGAAGAGCATGCAGATAAGATTCTCACTCCATGGGAGGTGGAGTTGGAGATGCTGGAGGATTGGTTGAACCATCCAAAACCAGTAGATGACTGGCATGAGGAGAGAGTCATGCAGATGTTAGCAGTGGAGAATTCCTATGAATTGCTCGAAAATTTCATCCAGGGAGATGAACAGTTGATGATGACTGTAATGTTGAGGCATGTAGTAGAAGATGAAGGAAAATTCTAGTCTGAGGAGAAACTGGAGGAAGTTGGAGTTAAACCATCATAAGAACTGGCAGAAGCAAAGTTGTTAGAGAAGGAAGCTAAGCATCAACTCGGTGATAGGATTATAGAATTGGAGTCTGTAGCAGAGTGGAAACTCAAAGCCACAAAAGAGGAAGAATATGGCATGGGATATCTAGTTGATCTACCCATTTGCAGGGAAGAAGTGTAGTGGAGAAAGCTGCAAAAGCAGATCCATCCGTGGGAGTAGTTGGACGAGATAATTGAGGAGATCAGAAGGTTGATGATCATATCAATAGAAGCGGTCAACAAAGAGAAGCTGGATAGAGGAAAACCTGCCATAGCAGCAGGGCAGCAGATCCATCCGTGGGAGTAGTTGGACGAGATAATTGAGGAGATCAGAAGGTTGATGATCATATCAATAGAAGTGGTCAACAAAGAGAAGATGGATAGAGGAAAACCTGCCATAGCAGCAGGGTAGCAGATGCAACAGCAACAACGAAACAATGGAGAAGATGGACAGCTCCAAAGAACTATTTGGAATCCAGGTGGATTTCAACAATGATGTTGGGAAGCTCATGAGCAGGAGCTCATGAATTTTTCACAGCAGAGGAGTATGATGCAGGAGGA
>JZKD02S1674265.1:70204-82262 GCA_000966675.3 Picea glauca
AACACATGCGAGAGTCGAGGATACATGCTTCACAGCAGGAGCAAAGGCTGAGACCTTTGAAGCGTTTGAAGTCTTCCAAGTTCAGGAAGAAGCGCAAGCTCAGGAGGGAGCACAACTGTCGTTAGATCAGCCAGAGAGAACGTGATCTGGACCGTTGAATCTATGTCCAGGAAAGCAGGAGGAGAGTGTGTAGGAGAAAGAGATTTGGGCCGTCATATATGGGTGCATGGACCGATAGCCATTGGATCCAAGATAAGTTGCATGAGGTTTAACCCTCATATGTGAAGAGGGGAACGAAAGGCCTATTTTGACATTTCGGCTACTGGGAGATACAAAGGGAAACAGTCAGGACTCTTGACCCATGAAATCCCGAAATGATCATGACCATCCAACAGAAGGATACATGGCTAACAATCGAGGTTTCAAGGAAATTCCTGAAAGGAGGATTTCGACATTTAGGCTACCGAGAGATACAAAGGGTAAGAGTTTGGAACTCTTGACCCATGAAATCATGAAAGATCATAAGCCGTCAGATCAGGAGAGGCTATGACCCAGGAGATCATGTGACTACCTTCCATATTGGGTGATCATCTAACTTGTTGAAAGATGACTCCATACAGTTGCGATTGTTTCAACATACTCTCATTGGGAGTGCCGCAAAATGGTACATTGAGCTCGATCGCTAAAGATACTCTTCCTTTGGCAAACTGGCAGTGTCTTTCCTAAACAATTTCCAGTTACCTATGAGATACAACACTGGCACAGAGTTGCTTTCCAATTTCGAACAGATAACAATGGACCATATATCGGATCACATCCGAGAATGGAGACGCAGGAAGAGTTTAATTAAGGTGTCAGTCCCACTAGCATTCGTTCTTGAGTGGTTCCTTAAGTCTTTGGTCTCACAATTATCCAAAGATGTCGTGATGTCAGGAGTATTCTTCGAAGAATACGACATCATGAGAGCTCAACAATTTGAACTCATCTATTCTCAGTCTGGTTTATTATACAACATCTTGCCTTATTATACACACAGCGGCCAGCCAAACTACTACCTTGGCTGCTCCCCCTACCAAAATGTTGGAGGTACACAGTGCAATCGACTAACCCAAAGGCCACCCAACACCCTGAAGGAAATAAAAAACAATGAAAGAAGGGTAAGGGGGATAAAAAACCTACCGATAATTTTGGCAGGGACAACACTGAGAAACAGAAGGCGAGGTATCCATGCAAATTGTGTGCGGAAGACCACCCGACCCATCTATGTCCTCGGCTTGCAGAAGCCCAAAAGTTTTTGACACAACAACAACCTGCTGTGTTGACCAATCCATTTCAACATGGCCAAAATCTAACCCAAGCCTCTGCAAGCATGGAAGGGGGCAGCCAAGAACCCTCTCTGTATTCGAACAAACCCACATCCGCAAACGTATATATGGTGAAGATTGATGATTTCATATCAACTAGAGCGCATGACTATAGTAAACCAAGCACTTCAAAGAAGGGTAAAGAAGTTGAACTCCCATCTCTTCCTCTACAGATTGAGAAGACGTTGGGCAAAACAATGACATGCATTCCCAAAGGAGCATTCAAAAAAGATTCTCATAACCCAAACGCAAGGGCTTCCCATAACTACTCTGTGGTGGAAGATTTATCACAAACTCCTTGTGCAATGTCTGCTTTGGAGGTCCTCCAAAGATTCCCTTCCCAGAGGAAAGCCTTGTTAACCACTTTAGGATCTACTGAGACTTGTAATCTGGGTACAATCATGCTGGATACAATTGACTTAAAACCCTGTCTTCCTTACCACATAGTGTTTCATATAGTAGTGTCTTATCCCATGAAAACTTTTACTGGAAATATCTTCCACACGGTGGTTGATGAGGGTGCCTCGACATGCGTTATGTTGTTGGCATGTTGGAAGGTCATTGGCCAGCCCATTTTTTCTCTGTCACCTACTCTCCTCAACACTTTCAACCATCGTTTGTTCCGACCACATTGTATCCTTCCTTCTTTCCCTGTGCATTTAGGAGGGAAGACCGTGTGTTTCGAAGTAGAGGTAGTCGATGCTCCCCTCGACTATAACCTCTTGTTAGGAAGGAGTTGGACTTATTCCATGCAAGCAGTGGTTGCTACATTTTTTCGAGTCTTGTTGTTTCCACATGACGGTCGGATAGTGACCATAGATCACTTGTCTTTCTCCAGACATGACCCTGCATTGGGGGCATTCACGGTCCCGATGATTGATAATCCTCAACTAGGTTTCGTCAACGTAGGGTTTGGTTTATGCCCATCTTTGGTTGGTACCTTCGATTACCCGTTCCCTCAAGGCGATATCAAGTTTATATCCAATCACCATAAGGTTGATATTTTTCAAGTTTCATTGTTCTGCACAACTTACTTCAACAATCTGTGGATACTTCCTTCCCATCGGCCATGATGGATGGTACATGGCACCCAAGCATGTCCATTCCCTTGTTCGCAGCTAAATTAGCGTACCCTTTAGTCCAGCAAGCTTCAGCTAGCACTGATCCAACTCCCGCACAAGAGTTTGATCCACTTCTAGAGCCTATTTGGGCTCAGGGTTCTCTCGCTGGCACTGATTCGTTAGAATTGGTCTTTCCCTATGACGAAGCAATAATTGAAGGAATGACTAGTACGGACAAACCCTAAGAAGATCTTCATCACAGATCATACTTCCTCCCATAGTTAAGCCGAATCGAAGAAGGAGAATTCACCGTGACTATGACGGGAGATTGGTCTTGTCCTATTAATCTCTTAGCTACCCACGAAGTTTATGTTGAGGGTAATATGGAAACCATCACTGAAACCTTACCGATCAATATCTCCCGAAACCCTGGCGTCGTGGAGAATTTCTTCATCAGAGTTGATTGCTCCCCCGAAGAGATTCAAATCTACACAGATCTTTTTAAATAATTCCGCAACGTTTTCACCTGGTATTATGAGGAAATGCCCTGCATCGATCCAAAAATAGTTGAAAATGAAATCAAAATGTATCCTAATGCCAAGCCGGTTCGGTAGAATCTTCATCTAGTTAATCCTAAGAAAGCAGCAGCCATTAAGGTTGAGGTTGAGAAATTGCTAAAAGTTTGGTTTATCTATCCTATCCATTTGACCCAATGGGTGTCAAACCCGGTGTCGGTCAATAAAAAACAAGGAACGATTCGTGTATGTACCGACTTCCATGATTTGAACAAGGCATGTCCCAAAGATAATTTTCCCACACCATTCATTGACCAGATAATTGATGAATGTGTGGGTTGCAAAGCCTTTTCTTTCATGAACATTTTTTCGGGATATAATCAAATACAAATCAAATCCAAAGACCAACACAAAAAAACATTCATCTGTCCATGGGGTACATTTTCATATCGTAATATGCCTTTTGGTCTCAAAAATGTTGGATCTACCTTTCAGCGGGCCATGTCTTTTGCTTTCCATGACCTCAAGCACATAGTCAAGGCCTATTTAGATGATTTAGCCTCTCGATCTCGCAAGAGAATGGATCATCCCACACACCTCTGACTTATCTTCGAACGTTGTCTCTACTTTCAGATTCACTTGAATCCAAACAAGTGCAGCTTCTGCGTAATGTCAGGACGATTGTTAGGTTTCATAGTGTCAACAACAGGGATCATGGTCGATCCTCTCAAGGTTGAGGCAATAATTTAGTTTCCCCTCCGCCACGCACAATCCTTCAACTTTAGAGTCTACAGGGCAAGGCAAATTTTCTAAGATGCTTTATCGCTAACTACGCTGAGATCACAAGGGATTTATGCATTTACTTAAAAACGACGTTCCCTTTTGTTGGGACGATGTCACTCAATGCTCTTTCGCCGCATTGAAACATGCACTCACAACTGCCCCTAGTCTGCTCCGGCCACCTAACTATAACAAGGATTTCCTATTATATCTGGCTGCAGCAGAGTCAACCATTTGCATGGTCTTAGTTCAGGAACATGGCTTGTTCTCAAAATATGTCATCTATTACCTGAGCTGAGGCCTCGTAGGACTAAAACTAAATTATTCTCATACCGAAAAACTTGCGTTGGCAGTAGTCCATGCTGTTCAACAGTTTCGTCATTATGTTTTGTTTCACAAGACTACCTTTATTGTTGTCATGAGTCCATTTCAGTACATGTTGACATGATGGGTAATAGGCGAAAAAATCAGTAGATGGATAGTCATCCTCCATGAGTTTGACTTGGATTTCATTTCAACGAAGTCCAAAAACTCACTGGTCTTCGCAGAACTTATTTCAGAACTTCCACTTGAGTCAGGTGATCTTGTGCCCGAAGAGTCGCCTATTAGAGGAGATATGTTTTTTATCACCTCTTCGGATCCCTGGTATGGAGATATACTTATCTATCTCTAGACTTTGAAGTGCTTGACTACTTCTTCTCGTGATGAGCATCGATGCATACGCCATCAGGCTAAGAATTATCTCATACTCGATGATACATTGTATCAGAGAGGTGTAGACTACATCCTATGTCGATGTCTCACTCACAAAGAAGCGGTTATCGTTCCTAACGATTTCCATACCGGAGCTTGTGGCGGTCATTTGTTTGGGTTGGAAACAACCCAAAAGATTCTACAAGAAGGTTACTTCTGGTCGACACTTATCAAGGATTGTATCGAATCGGTCAATAAGTGCCATCCGTGCCAAATCTTCTTTCGGAATATGAGGGAACATCCCTCTCCCATGTTTCCTGTCATCATAATTGGTCCCTTCACCAAGTGAGGGATTAATTACATTACATGCAACCCTCTTCAGCAAGGGGGCACCACTATATCATCGTAGTTGTAGACTACTTCACAAAGTGGGTTGAAGCTATGCCAATGTTTAAATATGATGGAGAGACTACAACTCTCGTTTTATTCAATCAGATAATAGCAAGGTTCGATGTCCCAAGAGAGATTGTCACTGACCATCGCAGTCACTTTCAGAACCAGATGATGACCGAGTTAACATCAAATATTGGGTCATGTCAATAACATTCATCACCCTACTACCCCCAAGAAAATGGGTAGGCGGAAGCCGTAAACAAAATTCCTAATTCCATTCTACAATGAACTATCAACTCAACCAAGTCAAATTGGAATTTTATGTTATACTCGGCATTATGGGCTTACTTAACATATGTTAAGACTACAACTGGTTTCTCACCTTTTCAACTCATTTATGGGATGGAGGTAGTCTTGCCCATTGAATTTCAGATCCCGTCTCTTAAGTTGGCAGTACAATTACTGCCAAACACTTCTCCACTTGAAGAACGGTTAGTATACCTGGAGCAGCTCAATGAGTAGCGTCGCGATGCGGCCCTGGCCAACGAGGCTCACAAACATAAGGTCAAGTGTCAGTATGATAGGTCCATTCATCCTCATATTTTCCCTGAAGGTGACCTTGTCCTGGTCTATGACCAAGATAAGGACCCCCTGGGGGCAGGAAAATTCAAACCCATGTGGTTCGGTCCTTTCATCATAAAAGAGGTTTTAAAAAAGGGTGCTTATCGTCTGGTTGATTTTGAAGGGAATGCTTTGGAGGAGTCTATAAATGGGCTCTAACTCAAGAAGTATTACTCATAGGCAGGTCACTGTGGGTAACTTTTTGTAACATATGTATAGTCTTTGTACTATTACTTTTTAGTTTCTTTTAGTGTTATGGACGTGTCGTTGATGTTATCTTTCGTCACTGTGGAAGATGTCAAGTGTTTCTAAGGTGTTCGTTGGGTATGCAGATGGTGCGAGTAGGCACACTTGGAGGCTTGCCTCCGCAGCTTGGGTAATCTTTACACCTCAAGGTCATTTATTATCTTTCGGAGGTATATGCTTAGGTGACACCACAAATAATGTTGTCGAGTATAGTGCAGTTATTGAGTTGCTTCGTGACACTTTTTCATTGGGTATCTCTCATCTTAGGGTCTATCTCGATGCTCAACTGGTTATGTCTCAGTTAAACAGAGTATACTGGGTTCATGATCCAACTTTACACCGACGATTCCTNACCCATCTATGTCCTCGGCTTGCAGAAGCCCAAAAGTTTGTGACACAACAACAACCTGCTGTGTTGACCAATCCATTTCAACATGGCCAAAATCTAACCCAAGCCTCTGCAAGCATGGAAGGGGGCAGCCAAGAACCCTCTCTGTCTTCGAACAAACCCACATCCGCAAACGTATATATGGTGAAGAGTGATGCTTTCATATCGACTAGAGTGCATGACTATAGTAAACCAAGCACTTCTAAGAAGGGTAAACAAGTTGAACTCCCATCTCTTCCTCTACAGATTGAGAAGACATTGGGAAAAAAAATGACATGCATTCCCAAAGGAGCATTCAAAAAAGATTCTCATAACCCAAACGCAAGGGCTTCCCAAAACTACTCTGTGGTGGAAGATTTATCACAAACTCCTTGTGCAATGTCTGCTTTGGAGGTCCTCCAAAGATTCCCTTCTGAGAGGAAAGCCTTGTTAACCACTTTAGGATCTACTGAGACTTGTAATCTGGGTACAATCATGCTGGATACAATTGACTTAAAACCCCGTCTGTCTTACCACATAGTGTTTCATATAGTAGTGTCTTATCCCATGAAAAATTTTACTGGAAATATCTTCCACACGGTGATTGATGAGGGTGCCTCGACATGCGTTATGTTGTTGGTATGTTGGAAGGTCATTGGCCAGCCCATTTTTTCTTTGTCACCTACTCTCCTCAACACTTTCAACCTTTGTTTGTTCCGACCACATGGTATCCTTCCTTCTTTTTCTATGCATTTAGGAGGGAAGACCATGTGTGTCGAAGTAGAGGTATTTGATGCTCCCCTCGACTATAACCTCTTGTTAGGAAGGAGTTGGACTTATTCCATGCAAGCAGTGGTTGCTACAGTTTTTCGAGTCTTGTTGTTTCCACATGACGGTCGAATAGTGACCATAGATCACTTGTCTTTCTCCAGACCTGACCCTGCATTGGGGGCATTCATGGTCCCAATGATTGATAATCCTCAACTAGGTGTCGTCAACGTAGGGTTTGGTTTATGCCCATCTTTGGTTGGTACCTTCGATTACCCACACCCTCAAGGCGATATCAAGTTTATATCCAATCACCATAAGGTTGAGATTATTCAAGTTTCATCGTTCTGCACGACTTACTTCGACGATCTGTGGATACTTCCTTCCCATCAGCCACGATCGATGGGACATGGCACCCGAGAATGTCCATGCCCTTGTTTGTAGCTAAATTAGCGTACCCTTTAGTCCAGTAAGCTTCAGCTAGCACTGATCCAACTCTTGCACAAGAGTTTGATCCACTTCTAGAGCCTATTTGGGCTCAGGGTTCTCTTGCTGGCACTGATTCGTTAGACTTGGTCTTTCCCTCTGACGAAGCAATAATTGAATTAATGACTAGTACGGAAAAACCATAAGAAGATCTTCATCACAGATCATACTTCCTCCCATAGTTAAGCCGAATCGAAGAAGGAGAATTCACCGTGACTATGACGAGAGATTGGTCTTGTCCTATTAATCTCTTAGCTACCCATGAAGTTTATTTTGAGGGTAATATGGAAACCATCGCTAAAACCTTACCGATCAATATCTCCCGAAACCCTAGCATCATGGAGAATTTCTTCATCGGAGTTGATTGCTCCCCCGAAGAGATTCAAATCTACACAGATCTTTTTAAAGAATTCCGCGACGTTTTCACCTGGTCTTATGAGGAAATTCCAGGCATCGATCCAAAAATAGTTGAACATGAAATCACAATGTATCCTAATGCCAAGTCGGTTCGGCAGAATCTTCATCTAGTTAATCCTAAGAAAGCAGCAACCATTAAGGTTGAGGTTGAGAAATTGCTAAAAGTTGGGTTTATCTATCCTATCCATTTGACCCAATGGGTGTCAAACCCGGTGCCGGTCAATAAAAAACAAGGCACGATTCGTGTATGTACCGACTTCCGTGATTTGAACAAGGCATGTCCCAAAGATAATTTTCCCACACCATTCATTGACCAGATCATTGATGAATGTGTGGGTTGCAAAGCCTTTTCTTTCATGAACATTTTTTCGGGATATAATCAAATACAAATCAAATCCGAAGACCAACACAAAACAACATTCATCTGTCCATGGGGTACATTTTCATATCGTAATATGCCTTTTGGTATCAAAAATGTTGGATCTACCTTTCAGTGGGCCATGTCTTTTGCTTTCCATGACCTCAAGCACATAGTCAAGGCCTATTTAGATGATTTAGACTCTCGATCTCGCAAGAGAATGGATCATCCCACACACCTCTGACTTATCTTCGAACATTGTCGCTACTTTCGGATTCGCTTGAATCCAAACAAGTGTAGCTTCTGCATAATGTCAGGATGATTGTTAGGTTTCATAGTGTCAACAACAGGGATCATGGTCGATCCTCTCAAGGTTGAGGCAATAATTTAGTTGCCCCCCCCCACGCACAATCCTTCAACTTTAGAGTCTATAGGGAAAGGAAAATTTTCTAAGATGCTTTATCGCTAACTACGCTGAGATCACCAAGGGATTTATGCATTTACTTAAAAACGACGTTCCCTTTTGTTGGGACGATGTCGCTCAATGCTCTTTCGCCGCATTGAAACATGCACTCACAACTGCCCCTAGTCTGCTCCAGCCACCTAACTATAACAAGGATTTCCTATTATATCTGGCTACAACAGAGTCAACCATTGGCATGGTCTTAGTTCAGGAAGATGGCTTGTTCTCAGAATATGTCATCTATTACCTGAGTTGAGGCCTTGTAGGACTAAAACTAAATTATTCTCATACCGAAAAACTTGCGTTGGCAGCAGTCCATGCTGTTCAACAGTTTCTTCATTATGTTTTGTTTCACAAGACTACCATTATTGTTGTCATGAGTCCATTTTAGTACATGTTGACATGATGGGTAATAGGCGAAAAAATCAGTAGATGGATAGTCATCCTCTACGAGTTTGACTTGGATTTCATTTCAACGAAGTCCAAAAACTCACTGGTCTTCGCAGAACTTATTTCAGAACTTCCACTTGAGTCAGGTGATCTTGTGCCCGAAGAGTCGCCTATTAGAGGAGATATGTTTTTTATCACCTCTTTGGATCCCTGGTATGGAGATATATTTATCTATCTCTAGACTTTGAAGTGCCCGACTACTACTTCTCGTGATGAGCATCGACGCATACGCCATCAGGCTAAGAATTATCTCATACTCGATGATACATTGTATCAGAGAGGTGTAGACTGCATCCTACGTCGATGTCTCACTCACGAAGAAGTGGTTATCATGCCTAACGATTTCCATACCGGAGCTTGTGGCGGTCATTTGTTTGGGTTGGCAACAGCCCAAAAGATTCTACAAGAAGGTTACTTCTGGTCGACACTTATCAAGGATTGTATCAAATCGGTCAATAAGTGCCATCCGTGCCAAATCTTCTTTCGGAAGATGAGGGCACATCCCTCTCCCATGTTTCATGTCATCACAGTTGGTCCCTTCACCAAGTGAGGGATTAATTACACTACATGCAACCCTCTTCAGCAAGGGGGCACCGCTATATCATCGTAGTTGTAGACTACTTCACAAAGTGGGTTGAAGCTATGCCAACGTTTAAATATGATGGAGAGACTACAACTCTCGTTTTATTCAATCAGATAATAGCAAGGTACGGCATCCCAAGAGAGATTGTCACTGACCATCACAGTCACTTTCAGAACCAGATGATGACCGAGTTAACATCAAATCTTGGGTCACGTCAAGAAAATTCATCACCCTACTACCCCTAAGCAAATGGGTAGGCGGAAGTCGTAAACAAAATTCTTAATTCCATTCTACAACGAACTATCTACTCAACCAAGTCAAATTGGAATTTTATGTTATACTCGACATTATGGGCTTACTGAACATATGTTAAGACTGCAACTGGTTTCTCACCTTTTCAACTCGTTTATGGGATGGAGGCAGTCTTGCCCATTGAATGTCAGATCCCGTCTCTTAAGTTGGCAGTACAATTGCTGCCAAACACTTCTCCACTTGAAGAACGGTTAGTATACTCGAAGTAGCTCAATGAGCAGCATCACGATGCGGCCCTGGCCAACAAGGCTCACAAACATAAGGTCAAGTGTCAGTATGATAGGTCCATTTGTCCTCGAATTTTCCCTGAAGGTGACCTTGTCCTGGTCTATGACCAAGATAAGGACCCCCTAGGGGCAGGAAAATTCAAACCCATGTGGTTCGGTCCTTTCATCATAAAAGAGGTTTTAAAAAAGGGTTCTTATCGTCTGGTTGATTTTGAAGGGAATGCTTTGGAGGAGTCTATAAATGGGCTCTAACTCAAGAAGTATTACTCATAGGTAGGTCACTGTGGGTAACTTTTTGTAACATATGTATAGTCTTTGTACTATTACTTTTTAGTTTCTTTTAGTGTTATGGACGTGTCGTTGATGTTATCTTTCGTCACTGTGGAAGATGTCAAGTGATTCTGAGGTGTTCGTTGGGTATGCAGATGGTGTCAGTAGGCACACTTGGAGGCTTGCCTCCGCAGCTTGGGTAATCTTTACACCTCAAGGTCAGTTATTATCTTTCGGAGGTATATGCTTAGGTGACACCACAAATAATGTCGCCGAGTATAGTGCAGTTATTGAGTTGCTTCGTGATGCTTTGTCATTGGGTATCTCTCATCTTAGGGTCTATCTCGATGCTCAACTGGTTGTGTCTCAGTTAAACAAAGTATACTGGGTTCATGATCCAACTTTACACCGACGATTCCTTAGGGTATGTCTGTTAGAAAGAAACTTTGATTATATTACATATTTTCATGTTCCTAGGAGATTAAACCAAATTANTATGACGGGAGATTGGTCTTGTCCTATTAATCTCTTAGCTACCCACGAAGTTTATGTTGAGGGTAATATGGAAACCATCGCTGAAACCTTACCGATCAATATCTCCCGAAACCCTAGCATCGTGGAGAATTTCTTCATCGGAGTTGATTGCTCCCCCGAAGAGATTCAAATCTACACAGATCTTTTTAAAGAATTCTACGACGTTTTCACCTGGTCTTATGAGGAAATGCTAGGCATCAATCCAAAAATAGTTGAACATGAAATCACAATGTATCCTAATGCCAAGCCGGTTCGGCAGAATCTTCATCTAGTTAATCCTAAGAAAGCAGCAGCCATTAAGGTTGAGGTTGAGAAATTGCTAAAAGTCGGATTTATCTATCCTATCCATTTGACCCAATGGGTGTCAAACCCGGTGCCGGTCAATAAAAAACAAGGCACGATTCATGTATGTACCGACTTCCGTGATTTGAACAAGGCATGTCCCAAAGATAATTTTCCCACACCATTCATTGACCAGATCATTGATGAATGTGTGGGTTGCAAAGCCTTTTCTTTCATGAACATTTTTTTGGGATATAATCAAATACAAATCAAATCCGAAGACCAACACAAAACAACATTCATCTGTCCATGGGGTACATTTTCATACCGTAATATGCCTTTTGGTCTCAAAAATGTTGGATCTACCTTTCAGCGGGCCATGTCTTTTGCTTTCCATGACCTCAAGCACATAGTCAAGGCCTATTTAGATGATTTAGCCTCTCGATCTCGCAAGAGAATGGATCATCCCACACACCTCTGACTTATCTTCGAACGTTGTCGCTACTTTCGGATTCGCTTGAATCCAAACAAGTGCAGCTTCTGCGTAATGTCAAGATGATTGTTAGGTTTCATAGTGTCAACAACAGGGATCATGGTCGATCCTCTCAAGGTTGAGGCAATAATTTAGTTGCCCCCCCCCACGCACAATCCTTCAACTTTAGAGTCTACAGGGCAAGGAAAATTTTCTAAGATGCTTTATCGCTAACTACGCTGAGATCACCAAGGGATTTATGCATTTACTTAAAAATGAAATTCCCTTTTGTTGGGACGATGTCGCTCAATGCTCTTTCGCCGCATTGAAACATGCACTCACAACTGCCCCTAGTCTGCTCCAGCCACCTAACTATAACAAGGATTTCCTATTATA
>JZKD02S1674265.1:95188-127898 GCA_000966675.3 Picea glauca
GTATTAAAGGCATTTAGATGTTCTGTCACAGAATCTCCATCTTCCATCCTAAGATGATACAAATTCTTTCGAAGAAACAACTTGTTTACCAGGGACTTTGATTGATACAAATTCCTTAACTTATCCCATAGTTCCTTGGCTGTAGATTCTCCCGAGACATTCAAAAACACCGAATATTTCAGGCAGAGTCGAATAGTACTCCTTGCTCTTTTGTCCAACTTGTCCCAATCTTCCTTTGACATACCAATAACTGGTGTACTAGTAGTTTGTGTACTGGTAGGTTGTGTACCAGTAACCTGTGTGCTTGTAGATGGTGTACTAGTAGGCTATGTACCAGGATCCACAACGATCTATTATTCTTTGTCTACAAGAAGGTCCTCCATCTTGAGCTTCCATAGATCAAAGTTTTTACTGTTGAACTTCTCTATCTCAATTCTAGATGAGCTCGCCATTCCTCTTTCTTTACTCGAATATCCACTACAAAAGCTCCCAATAAACCCAGGTTTATCAAAGACCCAATATAAACTTATCAAGACCGAGCCAAACCCTCAGCAACAAATGCATCCCTCTGAATCCAAAAACGAGCTCTGATACCACATGTAAGTTTTAAACCTGTGAAGTAAAGCAATGCATATAGATTCTTAAGAAATACAAAAACTAATCAATGGCTCATACACAGAGTACAGAGAGATTTTATACCAGAAACCCTCAACCGGTAAAACCTTTCTTATTTTCATTATATCAAATTTCACCATTCGCCATACAATATATACAATGTTTTTAGGTATTCCGTAGATACCAAAACCCTAATCCCTTAATCCGGGATTAATTTACAAATCCCACACACATTTGTCGTATTTGACGCAGTTGTCGTATCTGACGCACCCACACACACAGACATGAAAATAATATAGCACATACCCAATAGGGGTCCCAAGGGGGGGCATGTATGCCCCCCCTGGTTACACGCAGCATTCGGGGCAATGCCCCAAATTTTTTTTTGGGGGTGGCTTTTTCTATTTTTAGCGGATTTTGCTATTTTTTGTTGTTTTGTAAATTAATCCCGAATTAAGGGATTAGGGTTAGGTATCTACAAAATACCTAAAAACATTGTATATATATTGTATGGTGAATGGTGAAATTCGATATAATGAATATAAGAAAGGTTTTCCCAGTTGAGGGTTTCCGACATAAAATCTCTGTGTACTCTGTGTATGAGCCATTGATTCAATTATGTTTTGCTTAAGAATATATATGAATTTCTTTACTTCATAGGTTTAAAACTTACAACATCAACCAATAAAACCAAAACGATCATACTTGGATTATGCAAGAAGGGGAAGATCCTCAAGAGTTCTAAGGTAAGATCGCAAATCACCGCATGTTGGTACTAAAAAATAATCAAATCCCTAAAGGTATAATTCCCTTAGAAAGATTATTTGACCATAATGATATGCCATTGAAATCTGCATTGCATCTTCATCCAGAGGAAGTTGAAGATTGCAATATTGGCACTAAAGAAAAACCTAGAATAGTAAAAATATCAAAATATCTTCCTCCTGAGATGAAAGGAAAATATGCAGATTTACTCGAGAAGTATAAATACGTATTTTCCTGGTCTTACGATGAGATGAGAACTTATGACACCACTATGATTGAACACAATATTCCTTTAAATCCAGGTGTTAAACCTTTCAGACAGAAGCTCAGGCAAATCAATCCCATATTATTGCCTGTGGTCAAAAAGGAAGTAAAAAAACTCCTGGATGCCAAAATAATTGTACCACTCAGGTACTCTGAGTGGGTATCCAACCTGGTCCTGGTCAGGAAGAATAGAGGAGAAATCAAACTGTGTGTAGATTTTAGAAATTTAAATAAATCATCTCTTAAAGACAATTATCCTCTACCCAAAATGGACCATGTTTTAGAAAAACTAGTCGGAGCAAATAGGATTTCCATGATCGACGATTTTTCAGGTTACAATAATATTGTTGTCAATGAAGACGATAAAGAAAAAACATCCTTCACCACCCCTTGGGGTACATTTATGTATGAAAAAATTCCATTCAGTTTAATGAATGAAGGTGATACCTTCTAGTGGGCTATGGATGTCGCCTTCATCGGCGAAACAAATAAATTCGTGGTTATTTATCTTGATGATCTGACCATTTTTTCTAAATCTGATGAAGATCATCTGATACATCTCAAGCAAAAGTTCAAGAAATGTCAAAAATTTGGTTTGTCTTTAAATCCAAAGAAGTTTCACTTTGCAATGGAAGAAGGTAAACTCTTGGGCCATATTGCATCTCGGGATGGAATTAAAATCGATCCTAAAAGGGTTGAATCTATTGAAACTATAAATATTCCTAGAAATATAAAAGAGATCCAGTCATTTTTAGGGATTTTTTTTTTTTTGAGGAGATTAATCCTGAACTTTGCTAAAATTGTGAAATTGATTACAGATATGATATCAAGGAAATTTTGATCTTCTCATTTTCATCTGAACACACAATTGTAGCAGTACTTCTACAAAAGAACGAAGAAGGTTTCGAGCAACCAATAACATTCTTCAGTAAAAGCCTCAGAGATGCAGAATTGAAATATGACATAATGGAAAAGTAGGAATACACTATGGTGAACACACTAAAATCTTTCAGAACCTATGTATTACACTCCAAGATAATTTCATATGTACCCACCAGTTTTGTTAAAGAGATATTGGTTCAACTTGATAACGATGGGAAGAGGGATCAATGGCTTGCTAATATTCAAGGATTTGATTTAGAAGTGAAACCAACAAATCTCGTAAAGGGACAAGGTTTGGCTAAGCCACTAGCCAAATTAAATTTTAGAGCGCTCAGTATAAATAATCTACAAGAGTATGAAGGATGTATGGATATGGACGAACTCGATGACCAAATAGCTACAACCAGTATAGAAGAAAAGTTTACAACTTCGGTGTGGTACAAATATATAGTATCTTATATTCTCACTTTTAAATTCCCAAGTGATATGACTCCATCTAAAGTTAGAACGTTGAAATTGCATGCGGTGAAGTACTATATTTCAGAGAGCCAATTGTATTTGAAAGACCCTCTGGGTTTTCTATTGGTTTGTCTAGTAGAATCAGAGACCAAAAGGTTCATAAATGAATTCCACAAGGGAGTATGTGGAGGACATCATGCTTGGAGATAAACGACTTACAAAATCTTGAGAGTGGGATATTATTGGCCTAAATTATTAGCAGATGTAAATGCCAAAGTCAAAGCCTGCAATTCATGCCAATTATTTGCAGGCAAGCAGAAACTCCGAACACTACATCTGGTCCGGGTTAAAACAGAAACTCCATTCCAACAATGGGGGTTGGATTTTATAGGATAAATTAATCCACATTCCAATGCACAACACAAATGGATCATGACCGCTACGGATTATTTCACCGAATGGGTAGAATCTATTCTGACTAGAAAAGCCACGGATCTAGTGGTAATAGAATTCCTGAAAGAAAACGTATTATCTAGATTTGGCTGTCCCTGAAAGATAGTTACAGATAATGCCCAGGCATTCAAATCTATGGAAATGGTCATCTTTTTCCAAAAGTACAATATTATATTGGGTCACTTCATGACATACTACCTCCAAGGAAATGGGCTATATGAATCATCAAATAAAATCTTAATTACCATAATTAAGAAGGTGTTGAACGAAAATTAAAAAAATATTGGCATCTACATTTGAAATACACCTTGTGGGAAAATCAGATAGGCACCAAGAAATCGATTGGCACTTCTCCATTTTAAATGGTATACGAGACTGACATGGTATTACCCATAAACCTGGCTCTACATGTTATGAAACTTTGGCAATAGGAAAAAGAAGAACCAAACCATGTCACAAGAAGAATAAATCAACTGATTGAAGTTCAACAAAATAGGGCTGAGGTGGATGAAAGGATGCAAAAATATCAAGACAAAATGAAAGAATTGTTCGATCATAAGGCTAAAGATAGGGAATTCTTCCCTAGTGATTTAGTCTTGAAATGGGATTCTAGGAGGGAAGACTCAGCAAAACATGGAAAATTTGATCATATCTGGTATGGATTATTCAAAGTATCAGCTTCTAAAGGAAAGAACTCATTTCTGTTAGAAAATTTGGACGGTAAAATCCTCAACGCCCCTATCAAAGGGAATTATCTGAAGCACTGTATGCAATAAACGATTTCCAAAATTCCACTGTATATACCGGTTTGTGTTTTCTATTTTTATAGTTTTTTTGGTAAGTTTTACTTTCACTGCAAATAAAACAAGTTAGTGATCTCCTAGAAATAGAGATATAAAATATTCAACACATTGGATTCTATCAATCTTAAAACCTTGACTCTTTTCATGTTGTCTTCTTCTAGGATCGTGGTCTATGGCTCGAGTGTCAAACAGAAGAAAATGGATAGTCACATATCGATTCGCCCGAAACAGGTGATAAAAAATAATTTACTAAGATGAGAAAAAAGTGGTAAGGCAAAGGTACGAGTTTTCGAAATATCTATATTTCAAATGAATATCACCTAAGTGAAACAACGGTCTCATGAGTATGAACATATTCACCCGAGATATCATCAAAAGAAAGAAATTTTAATCCTCTGGATAATATAAAAATAAGTAAAACAAACAGGAGAAGTAAAGTGACCTCAAAGAAAGAGTTCCAAGAGTCAGGACTATGTTACCAAAACTATGTTTTTGAAACCCAAAGCCTTCTCTGTCATCCTTTTTCAATATGTGGTATTTTCCCCTTCACCCCAGATGCCTTCCCATGATTTCCACAGAGGAAGGAGAGGTTGCACTTTATCTCTTACGACCGACGAACGAATCATTAAAGGAAAGGCAAGTCCTCATGAATCCTCAAACTCTTACTGAACAAAGATATGTATAGGCTAATCCTGACTCTCTTAGTTCTTTTAACAGGTTCTAAAAAATCTTAGTCTTTCTTGAAAGAAGGCCCCTGGAAATAAAATTCCCCCATAAGTTTTCTTTCAGACTAAGATGTTTTGAAGGACGAAAAGAAACTAATCTAGAGTAATCAAAGTGAGTTGACAAACCTCTGTTGCAAAATTATACACAGATATCACCCTTGGTATAATTTATAATAATTGATTTCCCCCACTTCATTTCAAAAAAAGTATAAGACGGATGGTGAAAGGAAATTCAAAAATTGATTTCCCCCATCTAGTCCAAAAAGAGATGATGAAATGAAATTCATAAAATGATTTCCCTCATCTCAACTTTTAAATGAAAAGTTACAATTTGAAGTGGTGAAAGGAAATTCAATAAAGGGAATGAGATAAATTCACTGGGGTACTAAACAAGCTCGCTGGCAGTGAAGCAATGTCTAAGATATTTGTAAGGTTGTTATACATGAATTATATTTTACTCTGGTAAATTAGTTTTCTTTGAATTTCGATCTACATCCCAAGTTTGCGTAGGACTCCTTGATTTAAAAAACATTAAAATTACTTCACCTTGAGGCAAGAAAGATCAACAGAACCTGTTAAAATTCCTAAGGTTGTTTGGGTTATCTTAAGAAGACCACAAATCAGTATCAAGATAGAGGAATTCAAATAGCCTAAAATTGATATTAAAGAGCGATTGGGTTTCGAAAGATTTCAAACATAAAGATGAAACCCCCTTTGCCTCTGCACCCTCTTCCTGAACAAGTTTTTGCAAAAACAAACTAATGACTTCATTTGCCCAATAAAGGCACATGGTCTATTGTTCTTCTCGTCCTACAAGGATTTGAGATCCCTAGATGGAACCTATGTTGAAACAAAGTTTATTTTTTTCCTCTAAATCAAAGTCTCATTTTTCTCTGGTTACGGAGCCGCCCTTAGTTCTAAAAATGGGTCAAAAGGTCTTTCAGGATTTTCAGGTTTTCGGGGTTCAACTATTCACAAAGTATGTTTTTTAATAACAACCCCAAAGTATCGGTACCGAAGTCTTGAAAAAGGGATTGTTTAAAAAGAATTGAACAATTTTTAAAGTAATAATTAAAATGGTAACGTCTTTCTAAGCCTTTCACATGATTCTTTTTCAGCCATATCAACTTAAGAAACATTTCAAATGTCCAGATGCACTTTTCATGAAATACCTTTTAATCATGATTAATTAAGATTTAAAACACACTTAACAAATTGTTAATCAGTCGCAATTCGGGAAATCAAACAACCGACCTTGAGTCTCCTTAAACCCTAATTCCCGAAGTCATGGAATTCTTAAAAGCTAATGCTATTTTTATTAAGAAGTAAGAAGGTTTAATGATAATAAATCCCATTTCGATTTCGCGATTCGGGATTTCTTGCGTTAAAGAGTCGTCGGAGTCCCGATACTCCAATCTATGAAAGTAAATACCAACCCCTGATCACGATTAATTAAAGGGTTAAAACAAGTGGTTAGTGCCTAAATAGATCCCATCATTGTTTCACGATTCAAGATTTACTTGTGTCATACCTCTTGGAGACACGATGCTCGAAACTCCGAAACATGAAGTTCCAAAAGAATTAAGCACTTAAATGAAATTAACTTAATTTTAAAACAAGCATTGAGGGTATTAAATTAATTTACACATTTCGCTATTTGGGGGGTTTCAATGAAATTCCTTTCGAAGTCTCAGTTTTAAATCGCCAATATGTGGCAGTATCTATAATGGATTAATGGAGATATTTTTGACATAAAGTGTGTATCTCCAGGCGTACCATCCCTATTAAATAATTCATTTTGTATCGCCTGTATCGAGACACTAAGTTTAAGACAGGTTAAAGGTTAATAAAGGTTTGTTATTTTGAATTTGATTCTTACTTTCAGACTTGGAGCGAGTTACACTTAGAAGAACTCACGCATTTTTATCTGCAACAAGTTTTCATTTTAGAAGAAACATCATGGCACCCAGAAAAGTGCCTAAGAAGAGTGAGGAGGCAGGTGAAATCTCGAATCTGGATGGAGATGTTATATCCGACACTATGCCGCATGTTGTGGATTCAGTCAAATACTGGAGGCAGAGATTTGAAACTTTAGACTATGAGATTAGGAATTTCCCAGACGATTTCAGAAATGAAAGGACCGAAAATAAAATCAGATACATAGCAGAGTCTGAGCTTCACAAAATAGCCACAATGTCGAGACTCATGCCATACAATGACATGATAGGCTAGGCTTTAGAGAAAACTGACATTCAAACAAGGAGCATTCTAAACAGCCAAGAGGTCATCGTCGGCTCGTTCATACCCAAGCATATCCAAGTAATGTATAAAATTCCCCCTACTTCTAAATACATTTATAATGCCAAATTCGTAGAGAAATTTAAAAGAAAGGAGTGTACAGAATTCGATCAAACATATCCAACTATAATCAAAGAATGGTGGGGAATTCCAGCAAGATTTAGAGCTGGTACTCATGGCAGTTATGCCATAGCTCCATTAAATGAATACATGGTTTATATATATTTTATGCTATGTAGAATTTTTGGGAAGAGAAACCCTACCCATTTCCCTACAGAATGGGTGCCACTTATACATGAAGTAGCTGAGGGTTACAGTTTCAACTGGGATAAAATTTTATCATATAATCTAACTAAGGATATTGCAGAGTACGAAATGGAAAAATCAAAAGTCCGACCTGCATTTTTTTACATGTCTTCATATATTATGGATTTTATCTATTACACGACTCCTTTCCACTTGATGAATTGGAGATGCAACCCAGCCTGCATGGAGCCCATTAATGTTTATCATTCTAAACTATGGGAGGAGAATGTTAAAGATTTCTTTTACGAAATCTGTCACTACGTGGTGATACCTTTGCACCAAATTTTGTATGTTTATGCACCCCCTCCTATTTTAGAGTCAATTGTGGGAAACCTAAAGTCGATTGTAGATTGGTTTATAGAAGAGGGTTTCTACTGTGTCAAGGTTTTTGGGTGTTTGATTCCTCCTCAAACACTTCCAAAATTCCTTCTCGATAGACTGGTGTACAGGGAGGTGGCCTACCAAATAATAATAGGTGGCATTGACAATGAATTGAAAGGATCTTAGAAGAAGTTCTGGCCAATTTTTCCTGTACATATTGGGAAGTGTTCACTGCTTAAATTTGGTCATCCCAAGGTTGAATCTGTAGCACTGGAAGACATCAAATTGGTAGATATTGAACTTAGAAAACATGATCCTTATCAAATTGTATGAAATCATCTTACTCACTTCAATATGAAGATGTATGAACATGAAGCTTCTCCCTGTGATGACATGTTCAAGGGAGCCAAAACCTATGAGGAAATATTAGACAGAGCTCATGCATTATCACCCAACCTATAGGCGAGCTTTACAAATTTCCATAAGCACAAGCAAAGTGGTTTGCCGAAGATACTGCAGGGAGTATCAATGACTCCTCCTCCATCTCAGGGAAGTACTCCCCCAGGCTTTGGATCAAAGGCTCATGATAAAGGGACTGCATAGGAAAATACGGAGAAGACTGAAGCATCTTCACAAAAAGAAGAAGCTTCACAATCAAAGAACCCAGTGTCTAAAATGAGTTCCAAATTCGAGACTCCTTCAAATTCGAGTCAAACAATTCCTCCTTTATCATCAACTATTCCTACTGATATCCTTAAAACAATAGGAGAAAATAAATCTACAGAGTTGGGTAGCCCTATTACATCATTGACTCCTTTACAGTCAACTTTTGGGACTCCTCATATGGAATTCATATATGCAAGTGACCTTACTCCTATATCTAGAGAAGAGATACCTTCATTTGACTACTTTTTCAGTAAGAAGAGGAAGGTAGTACTAAAATAGGAAATGCATCTGAGAGAAGGCACAATGGTGAAGAAACACAGAGTGCTCGTATATGGGAAAAACCTAAAATAGGAAGACTTCACCACAGAAGTAGCAGGCTCTATGGGAGCTTTGGAAACTCCCAATTTATTCTTAGTTGACTCTCTGAAAACAAGGATGAAGAAGAAAAATCAAATGATAGATCATTTTCAGGACCAAATAATGCACACATAAAATAATATTCGAGAGGAGGTAAATCAAAGAGTTGAGAATGCCAGGACTGATGACAAGCAGGAAATGCAGTTGTTGAAGTCTAGTTTAGATTAAGCAAACAAGCATATGAAAATGAGTCCAGTACAGGTTATTTGGCAAGAGGAATTAGTGAGATAGCTACAGGATGAACTGAAATCCATTGAAGTATAAGTTGTGAATATAACAACATTTCAAGCCCAAGCACTAGAGGTTCATGAGAAACTACAAGCAGAACAACGAAACATGTTTTCTAAAATAGAGATCATTCAAAACTACTTCCTGGAAGTAAGCCACTCACTGGATAACATGGTTTTAAAGGAAAAAGAGGCCACAACAGCTCGTGCTACTTTTCAAAAGGCGGTAGCATTTTCAGAGAGAGATGAAGTACCAACAATCCCAAAGTTGACTGTATAAGAACAGATCATGGGAGACATCATGTTAAAAACATGGCAGACCAATATTGTCGAAAGAAGGAAAATGGAAAAAGAAGTTAGGAAAGAATGTGAAGAAGTGTTTGATCAAATAGATACAAAAACACTGGGCATTGGCAAAGGTGATTGTCCTGGGCTATTAGGAAAGATCAGTGTCGTAAGGCATCAACTACATATCAAGGAGATATGGAATGAATCATAGCTCGAAATTTCACAATTGAAGCAGCTTGACACCACCCAAATGGATAAGTGGCTAATAAAGCCAAATCTACAGCTGCAGTCGACAAAGTTTGACAAGGGAAAGATCGAAGACAGGCTGCCCAAAATTTAAAGGAAGTTATATGTGTTTGAATCAAAGGACATGTCAGAACCTTCCAAAATTTTGGTGCAGTTTCTAGATAGGTGCATCGAGTGTTTGGAACCGAGCAAAGGAAGCGTTTCAAAGAAATGATGAAGTAATTCATGTGTGCTCATTTTTTCCAACTGGTAGAAAATTAAAAAGTAACTGAGCAAAACGGTTCAAATTTTGTATTCTTAAACTGTTAGCACCTAGGATATTAGGATAATACCAACCATCTAGGGTTGATGATTTTCTTTGTATAAAAACAATTTTGAAAGATACATCAAGGGGATTCTCTCCTTGGCCGATGGTAGCAAATAAATTTTTCATTTTCCAGAATTAATACAGATGCAAATCGAAGACTCGAGATCCCATGAAGTTTGAATTATGTGTTCCTCTGTTATTTCAAATCTAACATCATTTCTTATATATCTTTGATGAATGTTGTGCTGCAGTTTAGTACAACCTCTACTATGGTGATTGATTATTTTAGACATCTAGTCGTTTATAGTTTTTCCTCTGTATCGGCTATCAATAGGTACAAGACCTGTGAATTATTTAGATTTCTATATCTTATGCTTCATTAAATTTGTTCTTGTCTATTTTCTTCTTCTTTCACAAAGTGAGATTCTTCCCAGGTTGATGCCTCACATTGTTCCACTGAATTATGTTTTCTTTCATTTCATGCATGGTTTTCAGTTTAACTCAGATACGGGAAATGACCTTTGATTTTGTTATAGTATTAATTCAAGATTTGGGAAATTTTTCTTACATAATCTAAATCGAAACAACAATCTAAGAAAAAAAGTCTTAAAACTCTTTTCCCTCCATGACTGTACCTATTACAAGACAACCCAATATCAAACTCGGTCTTACAGACTAGACCATTATCACTTTAACTCTTTTTAACACCATCTTAAAAACTGCTACCACCCGGTTTGAACTTGAACGTTCATGGGCAACCATTGAGAAGGACATTAGTGTCCAAGAACAATTGGAAGCTAGACAAAGACAACTCAGAAATCAGCCATAACTCCTTTTACCTTCAGAGTTGTCCTTCCTTTATTTATATTATAGACCCTGTTATTTTTGGATTCCTAGACTTTATACTTTCAAGCCTTAAGTACAAACTCTGGAAGAATAGTGCCAATGGTTAGGATTCGTTCTGGGTTTTGAAACTTTGGAAGTTCTGCACACTTTCAATACAACACCTCCAAATTTCCAGATAGTCAGACTTCCGAAAAACACTGGATATGTGAAAATGTGTCCTCACAAATGGATGGTCTAGATTCACTTCGGATCCCCAGACTTAGGGAAACTCGTCTCCTCTTAAACACTTACACAAAAACTCATGAATACATGAAGTGTGAAGGACTTTGATGGTTATCACTTGCACTACTTTCCCAGATTTGAGGGCTAGGAAATATTTGACTCCTCCTTAGGAGGATCTCATATATTCGAACTTGAAAATGGAATATTCCTTCCTCCAAAGAGTTATGTTTGCTATCCCTCTTGGGATTTATCATTCAAAGTGATTTGGGCCTTCGGTGCACACCTTGCGTTCTTTAAAAACTTCAATATTTTTGGAAAATCCTCCTACACACTCCTTGTTTTTGTATTAACTTAAGACTCTTTCAACACTTGGCTAAGTGTTGGCCCCGTGCACACCTTTCATGGGTCTTCTCAAGATTTTATACTCCACTGAGTATACATGCACCCTTTGCTCTCAATATGCACAATTTTCATTATCTGTCCTATGTTATTGAGTCTAAAAATGACTCTGCCTTCGCACTCCTTGCATGGATACTATGCACTCCTTGCACCAATATTTCAGAAGAGAAACAATTGAAACCTATAGAACATTACAGGTCCTTTCAATTAACCATGAAGTCCACACACAGGCATAAACACATAGAAATAAAAAATCATTACATTACCCAATTAAATTATAGATATGCAAACTCAGAGTTTAACAATAATCCTCCTCTATTATATTCCTTCAACAAAGCATTCACAATGCTCTCAACAACTCTATTCAACAACTCTTCAACAATTCTTCAAAAAAAAATACAATTGTCTTCAACAACAAATCAAAAATCTCAGTAGCCTCATTTGGGCATATATTACATACATTTATACATGGATAGGATTCTCGATCCTTCCTTCAGGATATGTTAGTTATTTCAGATCATAATCAAATAATTATACCACTAATTCTTATTACAATTAAATGAGAATTTACAATATAGATATGAGTCAATGCTCGAAATCTGTACATCCCTTAGGCATTAAAGAAATTACAATCTCCTACGATCTCATACAATGTATAAATCCTCGAAACATTAAAATCCCTTAAATTACAATGATTTCAAAACAATAAATGACATTCTCTCCTTGGAATCCAAAATAGTTTGAATGTGCATGCTAGACATTGAGATGTCCTCCACTTTCCTTGATGAACGTTGATGACGATGATCCTGCATCATTATGTCATGTCTGTGATTGATGAAATGTGCATACTTGGTCTCAATTAATCTAAGGGAACTACTTTCTCCTTTCCATACACCAATCTAAAGGTTGTCTTCCCTGTTAGCTTCTTACATGTATTTATATAAGCCCAATGTACTAGTGGTACCTTTAAATCCCAATCATCTATGTTCACATTACAAATATTTGTTAAGGCATTCTCCAAAATATTGTTGAAGGATTCCACTATTCCATTTTCTTGAGGGTGATAAGGAGTGATCTTCTAGTAATGTATCTTAAAATATTCCAGTATTTCCTCAATCGTATAGTTGATGAAGTGAGTCCCATTATCACTCATAAATATTCTTGGGAATCCAAATATTATCACTACATGTTCAAATAAAAATCACGTTGCAGTCTCTATGCTGCAATCCTTCAAGGGTGCTACCTCATCCCATTTGATCAAGTATTTTGTCATTGTAGTGATATATCTAGCTCCTGATTTTCTGGATGGTGGGTTGATTGGTCCTAAAAAATATACTACCCACTTGTCAAACACTTGTAGAGTAGCATGAGGTCTCAATGGAATCTCATCCCTCCTACATGGTTTCCCAACTCTTTGAAAAATATCACACTTTTGATAATATTCCTTTGAATCCTTATGAACTGTTGGCCACCATAATCATGCATGCAATACCTTTTTCACGGTAGTTTTTCATGTGTAATTCCATCCAAAAATACCTTCATACATCTCTAACAAAATAATAGGTGTTTCATGCTCCATCACACGTCTACTTAAGATGTTATATGCTACCAGTTTGTATAAATGACATGCAATCAATTTTTAACATGCAACTTTGACCACCAAATGTTTCTTCTATGCAATATTAAATTCTCTTGGTGAAAATCATGTACTCAAAAACTCAATAATATCAACAAAATACTCATCATCTATCTGTACTAAAAAAAATTGTGCATCTGGAAAGTTCTCTTCCAAGTTACTGTGTTCTTCTCCATTAGTTATCCTGCACAAGTGATATGGTCTTGCATTCAATATTCAAAGATTCATCATAACTTCAAATTCAAGTTCTTGAAACAAGAGTATCCATCTACAGATCCTTCCCCCCAACACTGGCTTATTGACTAAATATATTAGAGCGAAATGATTTGTAAACATATTGAAATGTTTCCTTAACAAGTAATGTATGTATCTCTGCAAAGCATACACCATAGCCAATCCTTCCCTTTATGCATCTTTATAGTTCTATTCTGAATATGATAACTTTCTTCTTGTAAATGTAGTAGGGTGATCTATATCACCTTATCCTCTTTGGGTTAATATTTCTCCCAATTCTATTGTAGATGCATCCATATGCACGTGAAATTATTTTTCCCAATCTAGAAATACTAAAATCGGTGCAGTAACCATATTATCCTTCGAAATATCCAAACTTTGTTGGTATTCATCATTCCATTGATACTTAGTGTCCTTCTTCAACAACTTCTCCATTGGTGTAGTGCTTTGTGCATATCCTCCTATGAACTTTCTGTAATACCCTGTATGGCCCAATGTACTCTTCAACTGGCACACTGACTTTGGTGGTGGTAAGTTAACTATAACAACAATTTTAGCAGAATCAACTAGCAGACCCTATTTCAACACCACATGTCCTAACAAAATCCCAAATGGTGCGATGAAAATACATTTCTTAATGTTCAATGATATATGAAATTGTCTACATCTGTCCAACATCATCCTTAATACTTCAACATGATCCTTCAAAAAACTAAAAACTATCCAATAATCCAAGTAAACCTCCAAAAACTTATGAATAAAGTCCTTAAAAGCTTCTACGACAACCCTTGAAAAAATGGTTGGTGCATTCTTTAGTCCAAATGGCATAATTGTATACTAAAATGATCCCCACTCTATAAAAATGTAGGTGTGTGATGTAGGAGAATCTCTCCACATCAGCCAGCCAGCCAGCCAGCCACGTCGAGCGTGTGCATTCAAAGCTGAAGAGAGGTGCAACCTCATTTAAAATATGAATTGATTGTAATTTAATATTTAGGCTGTTGAGCTGTGAAGCTATGCCTTTGCGCAAGTGTAGAATAGATAGGCCATTAATGTTTGAATGGCTAAGATATAGATCCATATGCTGGACTAGACATCCCGTTCAATGTAATTGAATAGGGTAGGTAGGTTGGAGGGAAGCGCTCGAAGAGCCCCCTCAGGTAAAAGAGACTTAGGATCTCATTTTGTGAAAGTAGAGTGTGAGTAGTGAAGATAGTAGAGAGTCTGTGAGTAGAGAGAAGAAGAGAAGATACGAGAACTTGTTACAGGCCGTGCTCAGGAACACCTTGTAAATACACGCATTTTCCATTTAATACAAAAAGAGCAGTTTTTCCTGCATTACTGTGTGTTGAATGAATGTCTGTGAGTGTTCCATTGTATGCTATGAATGTATGCTGTTATCATGCATTTGCATAAGTGTGTCTCATTTCAGGTGAAGGTCTTTGAGGCTTCACACCAAGAGGGTGTGACAAAACACTACGGGTTCTAATAGCCGTGCACAGAGGATGCATTTCTGAATACTGTGGGTTCAGACAAAGACATGCTACGACACAGGAACTGAAATCAACAACTCAGGAAAAGACCTATAAGGTTGTTGAACACCTTGGAGGCAAGGTTGTGTATGAGAGACATAGTTGCAGATATAAACTCAGTTGTGAGTTCTGTAGAGCTCTTCCAAGTGGGCATTGAGCATATGCACAATGGTGCATTGATATAAAACTCTGTTGTGAGTTCAAGAAGAACAAGAATCACTGAGGATTCTGAAGAGCTCTGCTAGGTGGGGATTGAGTAGGTGAAGGGAGTGCACAAAGGGTAGAACTGCTGATGTTATATGAAAAGATACTTTTCCAGGAGGGCATTGAGTAAGTGTGCAGACAGAAGAAAAGAGAACTCTTTGAGTTCTTGAATTTAGAGGAAGAATCCACTGAAGGATCTACACAGGGTTGCTGAACACCCTGCAGACTCAGCAAGGAGTTTCTTGAGAGGAAGGATAGCCAGGAGGGCATCCAATTTCTCCATCTGTGGGAGAAGAAAGAAGGATAAAATCCCTTAGGGGTTTGAGTGTTTGAGAAGCTTAGGAGAGATAGCATTGTGTGTGCGCGAAGACTCTGGAAAGGCGGAGAAGTCAAATAATCCTTTGAGGATTCGGGAGTAAAATCTCATGAAGAACAGTGTCGTCAAAGAGCATAGGCGAGAACTCATAGTGAGGAGTTTGCAGAGGAGAGAGGGAGAAAAGGTTGAGGCCTTTGGTTTTTGAAATTCTTCCAAATCTGGGAAGAAGGAGTGTGCAATCTCAGGAGAGAACAACAACCGTCGGATCGGTGGAGAAAAGAGATCTAGACCATTGGTTTCTACGTCCAGGAAGGAGAAGGATAAATGCACAGAAGGGGGAGATCGTGAGCCGTTGCATCTCATTCAGAAATCCCATCATCCATTGGATTAGACAGGAGGTGCATGGGGTTTAACCCTTCTCACGCCAGTGTGAATTCCCAAAGGGAATTTGGGCATCGGGATATCGACACTCGGGATATCGGAGGTCATGAGGTCGACAAAGCCGGGACATTTCAAGTCCCGAAACAATGAAATAATTGCAGTCGTCTGTTTGAGGGAGGACGTGTGTCGTGTGATCATCCATTTCAGAGATCCGGGTAGTGGTTTGTAGAGGTGAGTCTCGAAGGCGTCGGGATATTGGCGTTCGCAATATCGGGAGTCACGACGATAGGAGATCGAGAATCTCCATAGTAAAAGTCTCGTTAATGATCTGGGTCGTTCATCTATCGAGGACACGTGGCAAGAATCCAGAACCCATCGGCCACCGGGGTTTGGTGTTGACATAGAGGCTGTGTCATTGGGGAATCATGAAGTCTGATTTTTCGAAAGAAAGGAGAGCTCCATTGTGTGGGGGGCCAGTTAACGTCATATCAGGGATTGGGATATTGGGAATCCCGTGGACAAAGTGTTTACGCATTTCAGCATTGCGATGTCTGAAACCCCAAAAGGGAATAAGACTGTGGTCATGGGGATAGTGGTCATATGGACCAGGAGTCTTGTAAGGAGGGCTAAGGCATAAAAGTGTGTATCAGTGAAATTACTCATCGGAGATCAGGAGATTGCGGGGATAGAGGTTCGTGCATCGAGGATCGCGAAACCCCGAATCTCGATAAGGATATAAGACTACGGTCTTACGAGGACTATTCATATGGACTAGAGGGCATATCCAGGAGGGGCTAAGGCCAAAAGGAGTGCATCGGAAAATCGGAGCTCGGGAGTTCGAGAGAACAGGAACTCTTGACATCAGGAAACAAGAAAACCCGAAACCCAAAATTAAGTTGGGGAGTCCATGGTTGAATGCAGAAGGCCATGAGGGAGAAAGAAGGACCTGTGGATCAGGTTTTCATCAGAGATTCCAGCAAGGAATCATAAGAGCTAATTCGGCTCGCATGAGGTGATTGAACGATCTTGTGAGCAGGAGAGCAGGAGGTGGTGGTCGCGCGTATCTCTCACTGCATCAAGTGGTATCAGAGCTTGAGTCTTGCTTGTATATTTCAGGCAAGAGAAGAAAGAGATAAAAGAGTACTCTAATACACTGTCATAAAGTGGTATCAGAGTGGGAACTTCACTTGTATATTTCAGGTGAAGAGAAAAGACAAAGAAGGGAGAAGATAGAGTGTTGGAGACTCTGTGGCGATTGTTTGCAGGTAGACAACAATCAAGAAGATAGTCAGGGAGACTGTAGGATGAAGCTGGAAACACTCTTAGTGCGGAGTGACAGAGGTAGGTTTGCTAGGAGAGAAGACAAAGACAACACCATGGTTACTGAAGACCATAGGCATGCTGGGAGGAAGAGCAAAGCAAAAAAGCTTGCAAAAATGGATAAAGAGCTCTATGAAATAAGGGAAGACATAGAAAATATCGAACTGCGGATGTGGCAGAAAGCAAAGATGAGATGGGTATATTAATGGCCCATGAAGAAGCTGAAATAAAAATGGCCAGTCAAGGAGTTGATCATCAGAAGGCAGCATAGGTTGTTGAGGGGATGGTGGAGGTATGCTGAAAACCTCGACGGACCCGAGGAGATGGTTCAGATATGTGAACTGGAGACTGGGGACATTATTGATGAGGAGAATGAATAGAGATCAGTTGAGGATCTCACAGATTGTCATGAGGACAGCCATGGAATTTCACATTGCCAGGTGGGCAATGAAATGAGGTCACTGCGGGATCTCATAATCTACCATGAGGGCAGTGGAAGCATCTCAGATTTCCAGGTGGGCAGAGATGAGCATTCGAGACTATCTGTAAGTCTCATGGACTTGGAGGTGAGTTCAAATTAGAAAGGAGTGCTGATGAATATGGGATCAATTGATCTCATAGTCTGCCAAGAGGGCAATAGAGACATCCCATATTTCTAGGTGGGAAGGGATGAGCATGAGAGTTTTGATCAACCCAAGGAGCTGACAGAGAAAATGAGACTATCAGAGCGTCTCATAAATTCAGAGATAAATTTAGATCATCAGATGCATCTGACAGAGGAGGAATATATGAGATATATTCTGATGATTGGGGGAATTGGAGTATTCCTACCATTTTCCCAGGAGGAGGCAGAATTCTATGTTGCAGAGGGTGCAACAACAGCGGAAGAACAGTCAGTTGTGACTATCAGGGGAGAAGGATTGGAGCAGATATCTTAAGCTTCCCAAGCAGACGAAGAAGAGAATAAGCATTCTAAGGAATGGATCGATGCTTTCATCCAGGAAGCTAAAACAAAGGAAGATGTAGCACTGAAGCTGACAACAGAAGAAACAGAAGAGGATGATGAGCATTCTGAGGAATGGCTCAGTATTTTCAGCCAGGAGAATGAAAAGACTGCAACATGGGAGTTTGCAGCAGAAGAAGAAGAGGCAAACAATATTTTTTTTGCTGATTTGTATTAACAAATTGAAGCCCTAGAGGAGAGGGTGAAAGTGCAGGGCGTGCACATCCAACAGGTGAAGTTGGAAGCTGATGAAGAAGAAGGCATGGGGGATCACAGTGATCTGCCCATGAGCAGAATTTTTTTGCAGCTGAGGAGACTGCAAAAATAGGACCAGCCACTAGAGCAGCTAGGCGAAGTGATAGAAGACATCAGAAGGCTAATGTTGAGGTCATCAAAAACTACCAGCAAGGAGTAGCTAAGTAGAAAGGAAGAAGCAACAGTAGCAGCAACGTAGAATAAGTAGCAGCAGCCACAAGGAGATGGAGCAGATGAACAACTCCAGAGATTTATTTGGGATCCAGGGGGATTTCAACAACCAATATGGGAAGATCATGAGTAGGATCTCATGAACTTTGCAGCTGAGGACTTGACGTAGTGAGAGATACGTGCGACCACCACCTCGCGCTCTCCTACTCATAGGATCATTCAATCATCTCATGCGATATGAATTATCTCTTTTGATTCCCTGCTGGAATCTCTGATGAAAACCCGATCCACAAGTCCTTCTTTCTCCCTCACGACCTTCTGCATTCAACCATGGAATCCCCGACTTAATTTCGGGTTTCAGGGTTTCTTGTTTCTCGATGTCAAGAGTTCTTGTCCTCTCGAACTCCTGACCTCCGATTTGTCGATGCACTCCTTTCGGCCTTAGCCCCTCCTGGCTATGCCCTCTAGTCCATATGACTAGTCCTCGTAAGACCGCAGTCTTATCTCATTATCGATATTCGGGGTTTCACTATCCTTCATGTCACGAACCTCTGTCCCCGCAATCTCCCGATCTTCGATGAGTAATTTCACCGATACGTGCTTTTACACCTTAGCCCTCCTGGCTAGACTCCTAGCCCATATGACCACTATCCCCATGATCGCAGTCTTATTCCCTTTCAGGGTTTCAGACATTGCAATTCTGAAATGCGTAAACACTTTTTCCATGAGATTCTTGATATCTCGATCCCTGATATGACATCAGCTGGACCCCCACACAATGGAGCTCTCCTTTCTTTCAGAAAATTAGACTCCACGATTCCCCATTGACACAGCCTCTATGTCAACACCAAACCCCAGTGGCCGACGGGTTCTGTATTCTTACCACATGTCCACGATATATGAACGACCCGGATCGTTCCCGGGACTTTTACTATGGAGATTCTCGATCTCCTGTCGTTGTGACTCTAGATATTGTGAACGTCGATATTCCGACGCCTTCGAGACTCACCTCTATGAACCAGTGCCCGGATCTTCGAAATGGATGATCATGCGACACACATCCTCCCTCAGATGGACGACTGTGATTCTTTCACTATTTCAGGACTTGAAATGTCCCATCTTTCTCGACCTCAGGACCTACGATATCCCGAGTTCCGATATCCCGATGCCCAAATTCCCTTCGGGACTTTCGCACTAGCGTGAAAAGGGTTAAACCCTGTGCACCTCCTGTCTGATCCAACGGTTGACAGGATTTCTGAATGAGATCCAACGGCTCACGATCTCCCCCTTTTGTGCACTTCTCTTGCTCCTTCCTGGACATAGAAACCAATGGTCGAGATCTCTTTTCTCCGTCGATCCGACGGCTGCTGTGCTCTCCTGAGCTTGTGCACTCCTTCTTCCCAGATTTGGAAGAATTTCAAAAACCAAAGGCCTCAACCTTTGCTCCCTTTCTCCTCTATGAACTCCTCACTCTGAGTTCTCACCTATGCTCTTCGACGGTGTTGTTCTTCCTGAGATTTTACTCCTGAATCCTCAAAGGATTCTTTGACTTCTGCGCCTCTGCAGAGTCTTCATGCACACACAGTGTTGTCTCTCTTGAGCTTCTCAAACACTCAGAACCCTAAGGGATTTTATCCTTCTTTCTTCTCCCACAGATGGAGAAATTGGATGCCCTCCTGGCTATCCTTCCGCTCAAGCAACTCCTTGCTGAGTCTGCAGGGTGTTCAACAACCCTGTGTAGATCCTTCAGTGGATTCTTCCTCTAAATTCCAGAACTCAAAGAGTTCTTTTCTTCTGTCTGCACACTTACTCAATGCCCTCCTGACAGAGTATATTTTCACAGAACGTCAACAGTTCTGCCCTCTGTGCATTCCCTGCACCTTCTCAATGCCCACCTGGTAGAGCTCTTCAGAATCCTTAGTGATTCGTGTTCTTCTTGAACTCACAACATAGTTCTATCTCAATGCACCACTGTGCATATGCTCAATGCCCACTTAACAGAGCTCTACAGAACTCACAAAGTTTCTGTCTGCAACTGTGTCTCTCGTACACAGCTTTGCCTCCAAGGTGTTCAACAACCTTATAGGTCTTTTCCTAAGTTGTTGATTTTAGGTCCTGTGCCACAGCACATCTTTGTCTGAACCCATAGTATTCAAAAATGCATCCTCTATGCACGACTATCAGAACCCGCAGTGTTCTATCACACCCTCCTGGTGTGAAGCCTCAAAGACCTTCACCTGAAATCAGACACACTCCTAGAAATGCATGATAAAAAAATACATTCATAGCATACAATGGAACACTCACAGACATTCATTCAACACACATTAATGCAAGAAAAACTTCTCTTTTTGTATTAAATGGCAAATGCCTGTATTTACAAGGTGTTCCTAAGCACGACTTGTAACAAGGTCTCAGCTCTTCTCTTCTGCTCTCTACTCACAGACTCTCTACTATCTTCACTACTCACACTCTACTTTCACAAAATGAGATCCTAAGTCTCTTTTACCTGAGGGGGCTCTTCAAGCGCTTCCCTCCAACCTACCTACCCTATTCAATTGCATTGAATGGGATGTCTAGTCCAACATATGGATCTAGATCTCATCCATTCAAACATTAATGGCCTATCTGTTCTATGCCTACACAAAGGCACGGATTCATAGCTCAATAGCCTAAACATTAAATTACAATCAATTCATATTTTAAATGAGGTTGCACCTCTCTTCAGCTTTGAATGCACACGCTCGACGTGGCTGGCTGGCTGGCTAGCTGACGTGGAGAGATGCTACTGCATCAGTGTGTCTTTATATTCTAGTGCAATACTAATTTGATGATATCCTGAGAATCCATCTGTAAAATAATAAGCTTCTTAACCCCCTACATTCTCCAAAACTTCATCTGTAAATGGGGTAGGAAAAATATCATGTAGGCAAGCATCATTCAATTTTCTCAAATATACACAAATCCTAATCCCTCCTTGCTTCTTTTCTTGCACCACCAAAGGGATGATCCATTCTGACTCTTCTATAGGTTCTATAACACCAACTTCTAGCATCTTCTCAATTTCTTCCTTCACCTTCTCTTTGTATATTGGATTTAGTATATAAGGTCGTTGTATGATAGGTCTTGCTTCTGGATTCAAAGGGATCTTCATAACTCCTATCTCTCTTGCTAACCCCTTCATATCTGAGAATGTCATTGGAAATAAGTCATTGTATTTGTGCAGTAACTCTGTGATCATTTCTACTGTCTGATTATCCCAATAATCACCATTACTGGTCATTTTTTGATTTTTTGCAGTTCCAATGTTTACCTTCTTGATCTTCAATGGTTCAAAATATTCTTCTAACTCTATCTTGGGAATTTCTACTTCCCTTTCACCTTCTACTTCTAGGATATATATATTGCACGGATTATCTTTTATTGGATCTTCTTCTTCCGTGAGGTGATAACAATGTATAAATTGTTTAACTGTCTGTCTAGCCTACTTCTGATCTATTGGGATTATTTCAAATTATGGTTCTTCAAATATCTTGTCTCTTACCACTTTCATCATTGTATCAATTTATGGATTGTCATGCTCAAATGAAAATGTTACTATGAAATTATGTTGTATTCCTTCCCAGTTAGCAGTTTCTCTGCACAGTTCCTATTTTGTGTACCAGTTCTTCAAAATGCCTTCTAATGTGTGAATAAAATGATGTGGTGATTAGTCAAGTGGTATTAATCTCCACTTAACTATGAACTTATCTACATGTTGTGGTTTTCCAAATGATTTATATTTCTCCTCATATTTATGCTCCTGCTCTGCACCGAATTTGATGCACAATAACCTTTTGCACTGAAACCAATTGTTGATATTTTCCTTGTGTGTACCCCACCACCTTTCAGGTGTATCTTTTAAAGTAATATATAATGTTGGTAATATTTTATTCTCCAAAACCTCTACCTCAAACTTCATTAAAAATTCTTCTAAATCGTTCAAACCATAAAAAGTCGGAGGTTATCTTACCTCTATACCAACCCATCTCAACGTATGTGTCATTCTAACACATCTCCTGGTAGATAATTCATGTAGTCCCTACTGTGAGTTTTCCATTCTCGTGTCATAGTATGAATCACAAGAATTAATACTCCTCTAACTGAGCATGCCATCTACAGTTGGGTAGATATAATCCTCTTCACACGTGGTAGTTTTGTATAGTTGATTCACATCTTCTGTAAGAATATTATCTGGCGCAGTTTCCACATCCTTTCCTCCTTGTAAGAGATCTAATGGCGCAATAACTCTATATTATCCAGACTCAAATATCATCTTCCTTGTCTTCAAATTGATAATAGTTTGGTTACCAAAATCCCAATCCAAACCCAATAGTGTTGAATATGGTGAAGTGTTGTCTACTATGTCAATGACTTCAAAATCAGGCATGGTGAACACACCATATAGATCTACTGGAATCCCATTCAACCTACCAATTGACACCACTCTATGATGATTTTACAACTTCAACTAAATAGGTGAATACCCCAATTCAAGTTTTCCCATATCCTCCCATGTCTTCTTTGATAGAACATTGACTTCAAATCCTAAGTCTAGTATGATATTCCCCCATATTAAAGTATCCTATCTTGGCATTCAATATGAATTCCATTTCGTTTATTCTCTTCTTCCATACTTGATTTACTCTTTTTACCCCTTCTTCCCCAGAATTACACTTTTCTAACAAATTTTGCAGTACTTGTAAGGAATTTTTATCATTAAACAAATTGACACATGACCCCAACAAGTTTCTTAAGTTACTTAATTGGTATGAATACTTTTGTTGATTGGTATGATCAAATAATGAGGGCATGTCATATACTGGTATCTCATCTTCTGGTTTTGTTCTTGAAGTAGATGCAATGTTTTCTTCCAGAATATCATGTCTAGCTTCCTTGAATATCTCATTTTATTTGCACGCATCAAACTTCAGTTCAGGATTTGTATTCTTCCTGACCCATTGGTACTGGTCCTGATCCTTCTTGGTTCCATCTTCACATGTCTTAGTTCCACTTCTAGTAACTATGTTAATATTCTTCCCATCCCCTTCTCTATTTTCCACCTTGATCCATTGCACGTTCTGATTGGTTTGGTTCCTCTTATCTATATATTTATCAAGAATGTGGGGAAATATCATGTTTCATGGTGTGTTGTACAACAATACATGCATGTCGGAAGTGGTTGTGGGTAGTCTCTTGCATAGTTCCCTAGTTTCTAACGGTTATGCAAACAACTAGTCGTTGTCCTCATCCAAATCCTCTTCCTCCATTACTTTCTCCTCTAAATCCATCTCTATTTCCTTTATTGTCATCACATAGTGTGTTCTATTGTGTTCCTTGATTATACTGTTCTTGTGCATTATTATACTACGGTGGTGTTGCACACTGTTGTGCAGGATTATACTGATGTTTCCCTTGAAATTGTTGCACATTACAATATGGTTGTGTTGCAAACTTCTAGGTGGGATTATATTATTGTCATTGCGCGTTGTTATACTATGGCTTCTGTGTAGATTGTCCTATTACATGTTCAACCTATAGCCTATATGCATCTGCAATCCTTTCTTTCATCATCCCCAAGATTCTACAGTCCTTGTCTTCATTTCCAACTAACTTGAAAAATTTACAAAATGTACTCTTTGGTATTGTCTGATACTTCTACGTCAGGGGGAAGTTATAGGGATGATTCCCATGTGTTTTACAAATCTCACACCATGGTCCTCTTGAAGCTAAAGGGTTTGGCATAACCACTCTAATATACTATGAAAATAATGTATACTCATTCTTGTGATGGCCTGGTGTCCTAAACATTGTACACCAGAAATCCTCTCTTTTCTCCTCTCCTTTGTTATTATTCAACTTGAATGTTAAGTTCTTCATATATTGCTTCATCTCTTCCACAACTGGATTTGTATGCTTGTACTGGTTTTCCTCTAGTTGTAAGGTTTACTGCAAAGCCTCACCCTAACTTTGGAATTTTCTGTTGTCTCAAAGGATACTTCAAGTGTGGAAACAAAGCATTAACAAACAAATTTGTATATTGTGAATTAGTAATAGTGTATTTTAACTTAACTTTTATCCTCTTGAACTTATAGTCCACTTCTTATACTGATTCTCCTATTTTCTACTTGATATCTATCATTTCATTCATAAACTGGTCTTTTGAGATTAGTTTTTGAAATTCATTTATTAATTTCCTCTTCACATATACTATAGTTGTAGGAGTTCTTGTTGGATTACTCTTTGCGAGACCCATGTACTAGTATAATGCGCGGTCTCTGAATATGATTTCCAACTGTGCAACTTTTGTATCCTAATATGTAGTCTATTTTAATACCCATATCTTCTCACAGATGAACAAATTCTTTTCTGGATCGTCTGACATGTCCCCTCAGAATTATGGTAACCTAATCGTTGGATCTTGTCCTACCATTATAAAATTTGTTTAACTACCACCTTTGCATGGTGTAGATACTTGATATCTACTTTTTGAACTTATACTTACGCTAATGGACCCACGTCTTGTAAAAATTATTCTAACACTAATCACTTGTTGGTTAATTGATTTTTCTTCTTCAGATGTCTTAGTCGCACATGGGGTTGTGGGTTCCACACTAATTTGGATCTGGAATGGAGATCCTTCTTCTACGTCAGACCCAAGACCTTTGGTTTTCCTCTCATATGTGGTGCACAATATATCCTCAATCTGCCTCATGGCACAAAGATCCTCTACCTCTTTCTCATCGCTATCCAAGCACTCTCACTCAGCTACTTCCTTGTTATTATTAGTCATCTTATACTGGTAGGGTCATCCATTGCACATCACACTTACACTGATGATTTCAATGGTATGTTCATCATCCATCATGATGGGGTCCATTTCTTTGTTCTTTTGGCTACTCTCCATAGCCTTCTCCATTTCTCATATATTCCGCAGTGCTTCCCCCAACTCCCTCATGCACAGAGAGTGATCGTGTTGTCTTATTCCATGGTCATCACAGCTTTATCATGCAATAATATCTTGATTGACATGTATTAAGATCTGATGTACCTCCCTCTAGGTCCCTTAAATAAATCCTTCTTTGCAGCAGTATATAACTCCGTTGTATCTACTACAAATTTAGTGATAAACCCCACAGTAATGTTGTCTAATCAGAAATCCAATACACGCGTGAATTTTTTATTAACCCTTTCTAATTGCGTAATATTTTAAGTGGTCCACTCTACTAGTCTAATATGATTAGTCGAATGGGTATCCTTCAACCTTAACAAAAAATCTTGTAATAACTCTGGAAAGAAACAAAAATATTCTTCATGCAAATCACTAAACACATAGCTTTGAAGGTACTTGTGTGGTGTATACATGGAACCCTTATTATATTTCTCTGTGAACTCCAACTTCTTTGTCTCCAACCATCTTTCAATCTCTTTCTTCATAGGATTCCATGGCCTTAACATCCCTTTCTAGCACTCCATATTATTCACCAAACCCCTTCCAGGTTGTCCTTATGAGTTCCAACATGAAACATAACCATTTGTTGGATGTATGGGATGACCTGGGTTCTACGTTATTTCTCCAAAAAAACTCTTTTCACCATCGTCCCTTCTGGTAAACCAGTAGCATACACCATGAACAGAGTTGACAGTGCAATCTCACCCAAGATGGTTTATGGGTGATTGAAGGACGTAGGTTTATGCAGTCATGGATGGGATTAGGTTTGTTCTTCTTACTTCTATTTCTATTTAACCATGCATTATTTCATACCATTCATTAGATCTACTATTCCATTCATTTATACCGTCCATTCTGCATACATATTCTTATGCGTTCTATAATTAAAACCATTCATTCATCTAACCATTTAATCATAATTGCATAGATAATAAAACATTCTGACACATTTCAACACAGGGTTTTAACATGGTTCACCCCCTTGTGGCTACGTCCACAAAGATCTTCTTTTATTTCTTCTTCTTCATCAAAATAACATTGCTCGCATTACATCATAGAACAGTAGAGAGTAGCGAGGCAGACCAGGGTCACATAAAGCTCCACAAATTGTGACCTGACCCTCAACCACATAACCAGATTGACTCCATCTGAGCTCCACAACACTCAACAAAGATTTAGACTAAAAAATGACTCCAAAATAGGTTCTTTGCACCAAAAATATGATATAAAAGAAAAATACCTAGATACCTCAACCTACCATATACATATTCTATTTATACTACAAAAATGGGTTAAAAAACCTCACAATATGACTCCAAAACCCTAAGCCTAACATGGATACGTTTGTCCACATCTACGTTGGATTTCCGAAAATCCTATCGCGCACACTGCTTTTTCTAAAAACATGGCACGTTATCCTTGTTGGTCCCATATTCCTTGCCTACTGCACTTACTCCCAAAAATGTCTTCTCCAACAAAGACATACGTGCAGGGGGGAAATTAGGAATTATTTGATGCTTTGAGTTTCCTAGAAGATGAATGCTGACTCATTTTTTATTGGATTGGATGTAGGTCAATAATATTTTGATCCAGTGGTGAGAGAGAGACTGAGATTCCCTATGGAGGTTCGTGGGGACTGATTGTGATATCCAATGAACACTAGTGAAGGAAAGCCTATTGAGGTTCTTTGATTGCTCGTTGATCCAGTCTCAGAAGGAACTCCTAGAGTTTATTGTTAGGATGTGAATACATGAGTGGAAATTGTTTGAGGTACATGGACATGATATGCACATTACGGCGGATGTGGATATCTATTTTTTGATCGGGCTCCCATTCCAGGGATAGAGTTGGTTCTTCATTGATGGATTCTACTAGGGTTGATGATGGAAGTGATGGTTGCACGACATTGTTGAGGGAATTTCGTGATGATTGGAGGATCGGTCAATATAGTTGTGATTGATTCTTTAGAAACCCAGGTTTTTTGTGCAATGATTGTGAGGATATTTGGGTCCCTAGGGACCCAACGTATCTCAGGGGTGAAATTGGAAATTTTGGAGAGGGTGATGGAGGGGTATATGTATGCATGGAAACATTTGATGCATGCCTCCATGTTGGGGTAGCTGGATATATGTGTTGGTTCCATGAGAGGGTATTTTTCTTTCGATTTTGTATTGTGTTCCTTTTTTTTAGAGAGGGTGATTCTATTTCATCCAAAGGTGATATTAGATCCACCTTTGTTGCATGAAACTTATTTGATGATATGGGGACAGTCGGTGGCCCGCCACAATGGTGGTCAGGGAGGGAAGTATTTGAAACTTGTGTTTGAGGGTGTCTCGAGGAAAACCCCACATATTATATATGAGTTCTCATATTCTATGATTGACTTTCATTATCACCCAGATATGTGACTACCTCTAGGAGATCTGTGGGATCGCCAAGGTATATTTATTTTATTTATTCATTTTTTATGCTTTTACTGATGTATATATATGGTGGACAAAGACACTCATAAAACTTGTTGTGTGAATTTGTATATGTGGGGCCAAACAACCGAGAGGTCGTGTTTTCACATTTTGTGGATGAGGAGGTGTCAGATGTGGACAACAGGGAAAGACATAGTCATTGTCAACATGATGACCCTAGGGAAAGACTATCATAGGCTCTGGATAAACATGACACCGAAACATTGGTTCGGGAGGTTGAGGACCTGAGGAGATGACTCGAGGTAGTATTGGATAGAGTACCAGAGGAGAGATGGCCTCACATTCAGGATGAGAATATATTGGAGAAATATATACGAGTGGACCACAATTGGAGGTTGATTATACGAAGGGAGGTGGTAGCTCGAGTAGAAGTGAATAACCACATCCCTGTGAGGGAGATGCCCCTAGGTGGAGGAGGGAGGGATCCCTGGGATGACAGAGATCCACCAGAGGGTGATCCCATTGGTGATTTTTTAGAGCTAAGGGCTCCATAGGTCACACGTCTAGTATGGGCTTGGCCCACATTTGTATGATGTATAGGAGTCTATGAACTCCCATTTTGTAGATGTTGAGGGCATATATTGTTTTTAGCATAGTTGTGGGGATAAGGTGAATGTATTTTTTTGGGAGAAACATGTATGACACCATTGATATGTGTGTGTGTGTGTGTGTGTGTGTATGAGTATATATTTTGATGATGATGCTTCTTGTGTTTTTGTTTATATGTGTGATGTGATGATTTCTTCCTTGTTTTAATGATGATGAATAATTTTGAAATTGGGATGATGAATGTTAATGTGATTAATTCCACTTAATGATTTTATTAGCCATGTCGTCTAGAAATTGGTTTAGGCTCCTAGGAATATGAGTAAATTTGATTGACTCAAAATTTCACTATAGAAGTTTAACTTGTAGGTACTTATGATATAGGCATGGATCATGGATACTGTTACGCCTCTTTCGTCACCTTAGTGAGAAAAATAGAGGTGCTTGCAAGATTAGTTGGGTTTGCTAAGAAGGACAGCTGCAAGGAAAAGGGTTAGAGAAAGAAACATAAAACAATAACTAAGAATTAAACTAAAAAATAAAACAAAAACTGAATTAATGAACATAGGGACATAAGAACAAAAGAAACAATGAGACCCATGTCACCAATGATAAGGCTGATATTAGTGAAAGAAAACATTGAGAAGAAAGAGGACTATGAGTCCCTTCTTCCTCCAAGAGAGGGCTCTTGGACCCCCACAAATAAGCTCTTCTTACAACTCTTGAAAATGAAAATGAAAATGAAAATGGTGAAAGAATTCTTTTCTAATCCACTCAAGGGGTGAGATGGATTGCCCAATGCAATGATGCAAGTATACTCTTGGCAACGATAGAAGATTCCTCAAGAGAATAATGACAACATAAAAAAATGAAGTGTATCCATGGCCTTTTTATAACATTCCTTTGAGTTATTGTCCAACTAGTTTGTAGTGTGTAAAGAGGCTAATTAGGGAATTTTTAGGTCTTTCACCAACCACCCAGTCGAATCCAGTCCAGATTTGAGTGTCAAATCAACTTGGAAGCTGAACCAGAAGTGGGTGGGAGGCCGACCACTCTCATAAATGCATCGTTTCTCAGGTGCACGGATTTTTGCGACAACAGTCGTGCATCGTTCACATGTGCACGATTTCTACATTTTTGTTTTGCGCATGTGCATCCGCGCCTAGTGTCTTCATAGCGCCCTTTAATTTTTGCACTAGTTGTATAGTTTTGACCCTTTGTGAATGCTTTTGTGTTAATTCAGGTCCATGGATGACCTCATAACTGTTTGAAAATTTTGAATTCTTGTAACCATTTGCGGACGAAATTTCAGTGATAACAAATGCCCCCTGATGGATGAGGTTAGGAGCATACGTATAGCCGAAATCCATCAATGTTTCTTCTACTGAGAGTGTTGTTGTAAGAGAGAGAAATAGTGGGATTGTTAAGAGTGCCCTGTTGCAGGGAGAAGGGAACCTGTAGAACCCAACCTTCCATAAGGTGTGTAAAAAATAAACTGTGTACAAATGAGGCGAGCATGCCCCATGCTCGTGTCATGTAACTCAAGAAAAAGGAATAAAGTGTTGATGTAGACAACTGCAGCGCCCTCGGGGGCGGTCGTGATAAAGGCATAAGACAATTATGTGGAGGAACATAATCTGAATAGTAGGTAGTGCCATTTGTAAGAAGTATCATGGGTTCTGTAAGCATTGATAGCCCAACCAAGTTCAGAGGTCTTCGAAAAGTATAAGAACTAACTATAATAGTCATAAATTAAGACCCACCGTAACATGAGAAAGTGTTGACGTCGAATGTTATGGGGGTCAACGACAATAGGGAGAAATTGTGGTTCTCCCTGTGTCATCTGAGAGTTCTCATTGGTAAGGTGATGAGAATCAAGATACTGTCGCCCTTCTGGAAAACTGTGTTGATGTTGTCAAAAGGGGGACGCAACTCCCAGAACCAAAGGGCTTCGTGAAATCTACTAGGTAAGGTTAGGAATGGGAGGAGGTACATGGATGAAGTCAAGATGTAGGAAGACTCAAGACTACCCTTGGTTGGGGCATATGTGAGACAAAAGTGGCCGCAACCATTCAATGAGGTCGAGTGTCAGGGGGACAACAAGATAGGGGATAAGTTGTGACAGAGGCAGGACAAAGTGAATAAACTCATAGGGTAGAGGTAAGTGGCTTGTGGGGTAATATGAATATATGAATGATTTCGTTAAGGGCAAATGATAAGTAGTGCCCCAACCAAGGGTGACATGGGATTCTTTTTCCAAAAAAGGGAAGAAGGTTTCCAAAGGTGACGACAAAAAAGGGTAATGTAAATGATGAAAACAAAGGCGTTTGTACAATAAATAAAGAATACATTGGGATAAGTGTACAAATACAGAAACGGGTGCCCCGATGTAATATAGTTGGCCTGGGTAGGGTGCAAATTTCTTGGAGAATTGGTGGAGGGTGGGGGCCCCATGGGTGGGTTTCTATATGAGGTAGGTGAAATGAAGGGAAATTTGCAGATGGGCAAACTGATTGTGGATGAAATGGAGGGTTCATGATATTGCGGAGGTGTTAAAAAAAAGAGAACCATGAAGAGATAATCTGGGAGTCCATTGTGAAAGTGAGCAAAATGAGGAGAAGGAGTATGTGGTTGATTCATGACATGATGTAAGACTATCAGGACTCCCATCCATAAAGGGTTTTGAAAAAACAACATGAGTGTCAAAGGCACAAAAGGGTGCTATGAATGGGACAACTCATGTGGGTAAGAGTGCTACCGAGTGATAGTACCGAAGATGCAAATGGATGTGTTGGTACTGCAAAGACGAAAATGGGGATCCTAGAGGCAAATGTCAGAGGGTGTGACTGGAGATGTAAGTGAGATTCATAGGGAATGACTACATTCTAGTGTTGAGTATATACCTGAAGGGGTTTTGTTGATGCATGATGACCAAGTACCTGCACACATGTCAACCAAATACCCAACGTGAACAATATCTGAAGAGAATCGAACATACTAGCATTTATTTGATAATTTTGAATATGTGCATGGGTACCTAGTCGGGGTATGAAAAAAATTCCGTCCCAGGGGCTCAGGATGAAAAGAGGCCCAGGGACTGTCATGATGTAGATGATAGGATTCTTATCCCATGGCTGAAGATGGATCGAGAAATGGACACCCGGAGCTCTCGGAATGGTGAGTTGAAGTTTGGCGAAAAGGCCTATATATAGCTGTAGGGCCCACATTGCCACATCATTTGTACTTGCTGCTATAGTGAGTAGACGAGAAGTATTGAGAGGATATTTGGAGATTCTGGGAGGATGAGGCATCTGATCGAGGACCAGAAATCTTAAGGTTAGTGGTCTAATCATCCTACATAGAAGTACTGTTTCCATTTTTGGGAAGGGGATGTACGGAGGGCTGTACAGGGGGTTTTATGGTTCTGGCCCCCCACGTGTGCGAGTGATTTGAAAGTATGCACGCACAAGTTTGCGCCTGCCCACCAGATAGGCACGCATGGGGGTGCTTGTAAGGGGGACAGAGGCACGCACTATGTGCACGCCTGTGGGCTGCACAACTGCGCATGTGTGCACGACTTTGTATTGGACAGGTGCGCTTTAATGTGATCTTGTGTTCATGACAAGGGAGCATGAAGGCACCCCTGCGTGTTGAGTAGGATTGCATCCATGCATGCCTGAAGGATGGGTAGGCGCACCTGAGTGCGTGCCTATGGAGTGGACAGGCGCATACATGCGCGCCTATGGAGTGAACATGCACGCATGTGTGTGCGCCTGTGGGTTAAAAAGTCGTGCCTTTGTTGTTGGGAAATAATACCCTACGGACTAACAAGCTAGGGCTTAAACTTGCATGCAGATCATGACCCTTAAGAAATCACTTTTAATCTACCACCCCAAACCTAAAACCCTTTTTCACATGCAAACATGGAAAGAACCTACTAACCTTTTTACTGATGTTTGGTGTAGATCCTTCGTTGCGCTTTTTTCCGCTCACTTGCACTTCTCCTTCCAAAGCTAACCTGCAATCAAGACAAAAACACTATGCATGCATGCTATTTTTCTACTTGTGGGTTAGAGATTAAGCATTAATCAAATAAATCATATACAAATCATGCATTGGGACGGGAAAA
>JZKD02S1674265.1:135708-167752 GCA_000966675.3 Picea glauca
GGTCACTTTGAATTCTTTGACCTTGGGGGCTTCAAGCCTTCATGTGGGGGTCCTTCATCTTCGTAAGGCCATAACTCTCAAACCATGAGGAGTTATGTGACATTCCACATACCATAAAAAATGGCATGAAAAACAATATGTGACATTCCACATACCAATGAAACCACACCGATCCATCTTCATCATGTATTAATAACAACTCATTGATCCATCTTCATCATATCAATGAAAACTCATTGATCCATCTTCATCTATGCATTCTCATCAAGGAAAATATATATTGTATTACATAAATCATCAATCAATCAATCTTTTGACATCAATCAATCACTTGACATCAATCAATCAAACCATTGGCATCAATGACAACATGATCCAACAATATCCCCCTTTGGCATTGATGGCAATACCAACATTGATGTCAACACCAATTACCAATTATTGATGTCAATATGTAGATAGGCATGCTCTCAATCAATAGTCATTGCGACTATATCTCCCCAGCAATAAACATCAATCACATCAATGTGATTGACTCTCCACCTTTGACATCAATAGAAAAGGGCCATTCTCATATTGGGGATGCTCCCCTTGCTTGAACTCTCCTTGGGGCTACTCCACCTGTCTAAATTCCTTTGATATTCCTCTGGATAATCTCTCCCCTTTTGAACAAGGGATATCACTCTGAAGTAATTCTGAAGATACATCAAACATAATCCTCATGTGACCATTTCTCCCCCTGAAATTATGCTTCTGTTCTCTTTCTTCAAGTATAGGGCTCTATTCTAGGTATGCATCTAATAAATATCTCCTCCTAGAATCATGGGAAGAAAAATGAATCCCCCTATGGGTATGTCTCCCCTATATTTTCTGCAAGATGAACATTGTACTACCATATAACGATCCTTGGACCTGTTCATACATCAAAATCATACCATATCAAGCATCATGAAGAAAAATATATGTCAACAATGAAATAAAGAATCATGAGAAAAATATCAACCAAGTACATCCTGTACAAAATGTGTGCTCATCATGCACAACACCTATGTACANAGATATCATCCATGGAATGTATCAATCATATGCCTTTATCAACATGCCAACATGTGCATCTACCAATATGCCAACCATGTGCATCCACCAATGTGCCAACCATGTGCATCTACCAGCATGCCAAACAATGTATCATATCACTCATGATATGTCTCCATCATGAACCAAGTGCCACAATCATGTATCTCAAACAAATGTGAATTTTTGTGCTAATCAAGTAGTACCAATGGTTTAGTATCATCAAGCATATGCCATCTATGAGTGTACCAAACATGTACATTATCATGCACCAATACCACAAAATGATGAATCCCATATATGTATGCCAAATCCTCCATAAAACATGTTCCAATCAAACTGTTAGTAGGTGCCTCTTCCAATGTACTAGAAAAGTACCAATCATGTATCAACTCTAGATAACCAATGATGTACAACATGATCACCTCATCAACTCACTGACCATATGTCCCAATATGTATCCCAATCCACATGAAAAATGTATGCACCGTGATATCAACATATGCTTTCAATAATACATCATAAGATATATCAATGAAACTCAAATATGTACCATCCATGTACACCAACAGATCAGCATCAATCCATACTCATGGGTTAGTGTCATGCACTCGATATTTTATTTTACATAATCCAATAGATGAACACTTAAACCTACAAAAACTAGTGTCAGAACTTGCAACAAACAATGTCATACCCTGCAGCAAAGTGTTATACCATCACATTGTTGACGGGCGAAATTGATCGTCCGTCAACTGAGAGAGTGGAACCGGTCTGGGGTTGTCTAATAACCCAAGCCGTTTGGAATGAACCACCCTGACGGGTTTAGCGGCTCCGTTAGCCGATCTAAGGTCCTAAGAAAACCAAAGAGAGAACTGATCTAAACTAACTAATCTAACTAAAACTAAATAAAACAAACTAAACCAACTAACAATAAATAAAACAAACTAATAAACTAACCTAATTAAAACTAAGTATTAAACAAACTAACTAATCTACTATCTCTCTATATATACAAACTACTAACTAATACTATACTAACTACTATCTGAAATATAACTTATTTACAAAATGTACAATGTTTATGATTTACAGAATTAAGTAAAACCTGAAAAAATTCATTTGCAATCTGCCCTAAGACAGAGAAAGGTATTTTTTGTTGATTTTGTAATTTTATAAACAAGAAATAAAACAGAAAACTAATTAAACTAAACACTAATATACTAATTCTACCTATAAATCTAACTAAACTTATATCTAAACTAAACTACTAATAAATACACNGTTTATTTATTACTGCTCATTTTTGGATAATAATTCTACATTGATATAACATTTGAAGAAAAATGATTATAATTACGTTATTACTGATTCACCCCCCCTCTCAGTAATCCAACAGCCCAGACCTGAAAAAGGCCTCTGGTATTGACAACCAGGGTCTCTTAAAGGCTTGGATGCTTCTTCTTCAACAAAAAAGAAAAAAATAATTGCAAAAAAGAAAACAAACGCAATAAAGCAAACTGAGGCAAGACAATGAACCAACAAGACCCAGACAGGATCCAGAAAGCCCCCTGAGAAAGTAAAATTATGACAAGGAAGAGGAGACTGCCTCTTAAGTTTCCTGAGTGTTACACGCTACTGAAACCACTACAGCAAGCGTTCAAACGTGGTTTGTAGAAGGTTAGGGCACGGGTTACATGCGTGCAAGCCTTATGCAGGCCGCCTGTACCTCTGTGTGTCCCGATAATAAATGTCAAGCAACAGTCAAGGAAAAAATTGGTATTAAGAACCAGGTTCCCTACTAGCTTTGACCTAACAGAAAACAAAACAAACAAAGAAACATAAAATTTATTCCTTTAAACTACCCAAAAACCTCTCTTGAATCCAGAAACCCTAAGAGTAAAATCTCCCCAGTGGAGTCACCAATTCTGTTGTTGGGAAATAATACCCTAAGGACTAACAAGCTAGGGCTTAAACTTGCATGCAGATCATGACCCTTAAGAAATCACTTTTAATCTACCACCCCAAACCTAAAACCCTTTTTCACATGCAAACATGGAAAGAACCTACTGACCTTTTTACTGATGTTTGGTGTAGATCCTTCGTTGTGCTTTTGTCCGCTCGCTTGCGTTGCTCCTTCCAAAGTTAACCTGCAATCAAGACAAAAACACTACGCATGCATGTTATTTTTCTACTTGTGGGTTAGAGATTAAGCATTAATCAAATAAATCATATACAAATCATGCATTGGGATGGGAAAAGTATTCTTTTATTAATCTCAAGATGAATCAACTTACAATAATGATAGAGATCGGCCACCGTTCCTCGATCCTGATCCTGGGCTCCTCCTCTTCTTTGTCCTCCAAATGCTTTGCTTGAATTCTCGTTCGGCTTGAGGAAATGCTAAAGGGTTGGGACAAATGGATTCAGCAATTGGGAAGAGTTTCTTTGCTATTTTTTTCCTCCCTCCAAATAGTACCCCTACCCCTTCTTTTATAGGCTAGAAAGAGCTAGGATTTTGGACGAACTCTCGGCCATGCATGGCTGGGAGTTTCAGTTAACTGACCCAAAGCTTTTTGTCCCATCGGCAACTTTCCTGTTTTTTTTCTTTGTTAGGTAAACGCGGGCTGTAGTGGGACTGCTAGCATTTTCTTTTGGATAAACGCGGGTTGTAGTGGGCCTGCTAGCGTTTACTTTTTAAAAATGGAATTTTTAGAAGAGTTGTTCAGTAGTTTTTTGGCAAAGAAGGGATATGAGTTGGCCTGATGCCAGGTAAGCATGTGTGGTGGAATTTAGGGTTATAACAGCCTTGGAGGCAAGGTTGACAGGTTTAAAACTTTTCTTTTTAATGTTGTTTATGGTCGATTTGGCTAACCTAGGACTGTTTTATGTGGTTGCAGGCGATCATTGTGCATGATGTCGGTTAGTTGGTGAGAGCGGGATTGGTCCCAGCTGAGAGATGCCATGGCTATTGAGGAGGCAGGGGTACGCGCGACTTTGGTAGCCTATGGGTTGCTAAATTTCTTTGAGTGCCTGTTGATATGGGCACAAGAGTATCTCCTACAGTTCCTTATCTCGATGTGGAGTCCAGACCTACATTGTTTCATAGTGCGGGGAGAGCAGATTGCCTTCACTCCGGTGGAGGACATATACTTTTTGACTGGGCTCCCATTTTGGGGAACGGCCCTACCGGCGGAGCCGGTGTTACCGAGCGATGTGGTGCTAGTGATAGTTGGTTAGAGATACTGTTTGGGGGTGAACTTTATGTCTGGCACTGTTGTGAGAATTGGGGCGATGGATGCTCTAGTGCATCCTTGTATAGCAGTGATGATTGTGAGAGTGTATGGGTCTCTTGGGATGCAACAGATTAGTGGTGGGCCACTGTGTGTGATGGAGAGGGTACTGGCCGGTGAGCACTTCACCTGGGGGCTTACTCTACATGCCATGATGGTAGGGAAACTAGACCACTATCGGTCCATGAATATAGGAGAGTTTTCCTTTGGGTCCATCCTAGTGGCCTGGTTTTCAGAGAGGGTGCCTATGCTACGCCCTAGGATTTTATTGCGTGTGCCTAGGGAACGAGAACCGCAACTAAAGAGGTGGTCGACTGTTTTTCTTCTCCATGGTGGTGGCAAGGGAGACCACTTATTTACTTCTGAGGCAACACAAGTGTGGCAGCAGATGCCACAGGTTATTTTACAGTTCCCATATGCTGGTGTTGACTTCCGAGAGGATCCGTACATGGTGTTACCGTCAGGGGAGGTTTTTGACCGTCGAGGTATGTTGATGAGTTTTATATATATGTTTTTTTTTTAGATAGCATGACATATGTATATGATATATATGTCGATACTATCTATTTCTTGTTTGTATGTGTAGATGTGGCACATTCCAGGCGCGAGGTGGAGTTGCTGAGGGTGTCGGCTCGCTAGGAGCCGGAGAGACTGTCGCGGGGAGGGCCGCGGGTTGGAGAGAGACGTCAGTGTGAGGATGCCAAGGCGAGACCAATTGATCTTGAGAGAGCAGTGAGGAGACACCGGTTTGATGACCCTAGTGATGGGCCATCACATGCTCCTCCGACAGATGCCAGAGCATATTTTGAGGACATACGCCATTGCCTGGAGGCGGTGCTACAGGGCATGCCTGAGGGCATGTGGTCTCGCATCTAGGATGAGGGAATCTTAGAGTAGTGTGTGGGGATTCCTCTGCCATCGTAGGACATGGTATGATGGGCAATAGTAGCAGGTGTTGTGATGACTAGACGATTACCTCCGGGGCAGGAGGGACCAGTAGTGGGTGGGGGACCACCGCTTGAGGGAGGGGCAGGAGGTGCTGCTCTACAGGCACCTTGAGTGGTGCTCTATGTATTTTTGTGTTTTTGTATATAGGCTGGTGAGCCCATTTAGTTCTGAGGTGTTTCACTGGCCTGCGGATACTTGTATTTTTGTATGTAAACATTTGGATGGCACTGTGGACCATTTTATATATAAATGAGTATACATTTTGAGATCTATGTGGTGTTTACATGTGTTTTGTTAATGTGTTGATGATGTCTAATCTATATATGCTGTGACAGGTTGTTGATATGTTTATGTATGTGTAGAGGTATCTTGATGTGATATATGTAAGTCTAACACAATATTAGCTAAGTTATCTGTAATTTGATTCAATTGTCTTGAAATATGTGTAAATGTAATGTTATCGAAATGTCGAGATAAAAGTCTAACCTGCAGGTATTTGCGAAAGAGGCAAGGATCACGTATGCGGTACACATTGTTGAGATGGAGAATGATGAGTTGAGAGTTGAGAAAGACGCTAAGGTGACGAATACGATGATGATGGGCATCGGCCAGGAGGCCAATGACGACAGTATATTCGGTTTGGTTGTTGGTCGCTGAACCCAAACATATGTCGCTCGAATTATGCATTTCATGTGAGGGGGTGTAGAGAGCCCAAGCGGCCGAAGCGAGATTTTGTGTCCAACGACTGGCAACGTTGGTGTAACCGATGTGGTAGGCTGGTGGAGGAAGTATCTGTCAATTGCACAAATGATAGTTTAGATGTGAGGGATGGAAAAAATATTAAAAACACTATAAAAGAAATAACCTAAAGTAGAATGACTATGTTTAAGCATAAAATTTCTTTAAGTATAACCCGTTGACAGGTTCTTTAAGAGAGAGGCCTTCAAGAGAGGCCATGATGTATGTGCCTTTGGTGAGGCAATGTTGGATGATGTAGGGGCCATGTCATAGTGACTCAAATTTTCCATGACCAAAGGTATCATGGGCGATATCATAAGAAAGGACGAGGTCGCCTTCGTGAAATGAGCGAAGGTTGACATGTCGATCAAAGGTGGCCTTTGATCATTTTTTAGCTGCCTCATTCTTCTATAATGAAGATCGACAATATTCATCCAGGGACTCTAAGTTCAGCAGGCATTGCTCCATTGGAGCAGTGTCGGGCAATATCTCAATTGTGGTGCATAAGGTGGGAATTTCGCACTCGATGGGAAGAGTGGCCTCCACCCCATGGACTAGATGAAATGGTGTGAAACCAGTAGTTGTTTTCACAGCAGTACAATAATCCCATAGCGTGGAAAATAACATATGATCCCAATTGGTCTTATGTTTATTAACCATTCCCTGTAGCATGGTCTTGAGGATCTTGTTAACTACTTCGACCTATCTGTTAGACTGAGGGTAATATGGTGAGGAAAAATCAAGGGAGAATCCTAACAGATATGAGAGTTCGACGAAGATCTCATTCTCGAAGTGTTTCCTGTGATGGGAAACTAGTTGGAGTGGTACTCCAAAGCAAGATATGACGTGGTTAAAGAAAAAACGCATTGTGGTGTTAGCGGTATTGTTGAAGGTGGGCATAGCTTCAGCCCATTTGGTGAAGTAATCAACCGTGAAAATAATGTATTTGTGTCCATTGATGGAGGGGGGATTACAAGTCATGAAGTCGATGCCCCATTTACAAAAAGGGCCAGCGATGATGACTGGATGAAGAAGAGAAGGTGGTGCTCGATCTTTGTTGGCGTAAAGCTGACACTTCTTGCATCATTTCACAGCGTGAATGCAATCATGAAACAAGGTAGGCCAAAAGTAACTTGCTCAGATAATATTTTGAGCAGTGGATATTCCCAAAAGATGGCCCCCACATGCACCACTATGGCAGTCATTCAAGACTCTATCAGCCTTGTCAATAGTCAGGCATCGACAAAGAATGGTGTCGACCCCTTGCCGGTATAAGATGTCTCCAATGACGAGGTAGTGGGGGGCCTATTGTCGAATACGACGACGATCATCTCATGAAAGGTGGTTACCAAACTTTTGAGTTCGGAGGTAGATGAGGAGGTCATCGTACCAAGGATCATCTGAAGTGATGTAAAAGAGGTGTCCGTCGAGAAAGTCGGTATTGACGGGTGCACTGGTTGTGTCAGAGGGGAGGGCCTTGACAAGTTCGGTGATAACGAGGGATTTATTTCTCTTGGATGTTGAGAATTCAAGATCATATTCCTAAAGGATAACGATCTATCGGGAAAATTTGTCGTTAATTTGCCGACGACTGAACAAGTATTGCATAGGGTTGAAATCTGCTACAACCTTAGTTGTGCAAAGCAGAATGTAGTGACGCAGTTTCTGGACTACAAGGACGACTGCAAGAGCTAGTTTCTCTTCATGTTTATACTTCAAGGGTCGTTCTGAAAGTTTTTTAATAACGTAATAAATGACATGCTCATGATTGTCATCACCTAGATGAACAAGAACTCCTCTTACTGAAACAGTTGATGCTGATATGTAGAGGATATACTCATGATTGTAGTCAGGTGTACTAATTAAAGGGGCATTAGAGAGCATTGTTTTAAGATCGTCAAATGACTTTTGGGCATGTTCATCCCAGTGAAATGGGATGTCGTGACGTAGTAAGAGAAGGAAACCGTGTCTCAGCTGCAGAACCTTCTTGAAGCATGATTGCGTCTGACAAGAGCTTGCTTCTGATAGGAGACTGCATACACAGTATACCAGGAAGCATGCAGATGTAATGACTTTAATGTAGAGACTCGAGCATGATTCCATAGTTTTTCTCTGAGTATATAGGAGTCTTCCTCATATTTTGTTAGGGTTGATGGTCTAGCTAGGCTCTCGATTTGTAAAGTTTCAATGAAGCCTCTAGTTCTCTAGTTATGTATATGTACTTGAGACTTCTTGTTTAATGAAAGTTAGTTTCCTTCCATATCTCTGTAACATATTTTTTAAGACACTTGGGCATGGATGATCTAGTCGAGAGTAGTTCTATTCTTGTGATGTAGGTTTGATCACAGTAGCATCATGACTAGTTTTAATCAGTTTATTATGATTTTTTTCCCCTAACGTCGAATTACTTGGGCATGGATGATCCAGTCAGGTTGTTATTATTGAATTGTGATGTATGTTTGATTTCAGTTCAATAATAAATTCATTCAGTTCCTTGAAACTCTGAACCAAGAGGATATTTCCTTCTGAGTTTTTCCTCCTTATGCTACTGGAAGATCGGATGTCCATAGAAGGCCTTTTCATTTTCCTCAATTTATTCCCCCTAAGACTGATGGGTATTGGGACTACCTCTGTTGCAATCCATAGGTGAGTTCCAGTGCTAACATTTCTAGCGTCGTTGTCGGGGATGAATTGAATATTTTCCCTAGGATTTAATGACAAAGATTACTGGTTTTGAAGGTGCATCAGGACTTAGTACATCAAAGGTTGGAACTGTGCACCTGGAAACTCCACTGTGGTGATTCCATTGAGATGACTCCACTATTTCAGTTGTGGCTTCCAAGGGCAGACACACAAGGCCTACTCCACAGCTTCCTTTAGTGACACCTAAAGCTCATCCAGAGAAAATTATCAGAAGACAAAGGACCTTTCAGGAGGAAACTTCTACTGTTGAGCTAGGTGATTCTGGTAATTTTCATTATTCTCCTATAGCAATTCTAGTAGTTGTTTCTCATTTTATTATTACACCATCTATAATAGCTTCTAGAATTTTAAGTTTTGGGAGTGTTCCTATTGATTTCCCCTCTCCCAGTTTCACTACTCCTCTTCCTGTTAAAGTTGTTGGTTTTGAAGAGAGGGAAACCTATGATCCTCAAGCCCTGAGGCCTTTTATCAAAATCCTCAGTTGTTTCCCTATGTTCCCAAGAGAACACCTCCCATCTCCCCTGTCTAAACCCCATCCCCTCCTGGTTCTCCTCCTGTTCACACTCCAATGGTAGGAACTAATCCCAAAGAAATAGAATGGATGCTATAGTAGATTTCATATATGCCCCTCTCATTTTTCCTTATCCTCTTAATGCCCTCCCAGCTGGGGGATACTTTAAGTAGCTACCTAAGTTCATGGGGGAGGGAGATATCACTGCAGAGGAGAACCTTGCATCTTTCTATAGTTATGTTGATAACTATGTCATAGTAAATGAAGATGTGTGGATGAGTATTTTTGTCCACAATCTTGATGGAGAAGATAGAAAGTGGTTCAAGGCCCTAACCCCTGGATCCATTGATGGGATTGATGCTTTAGATGATATCTTCTTGAGACGATGGGGGGATAAAAAGGACTTCATGTATTATATCACAAAATTCGGGTCCCTAAAGAGAAAACAGGGAGAGTTTGTCTCTCACTTCTCCAAATGATTCAACAAAATGTATAATAATATCCATGTTGAGATGAATCCTACAAAGGCCTCTGCCAAAATCACATATGTTAGTGATTTTGACCCTAACTTCTACCTCATGTTAAGAGAGAGAAGAGATACCTCCTTGGATCATATGCAAGATGCAGCCATGGAAGTAGAGTCTAATATATTGGCAGTTAACTGACCCAGGAATAAGGCTGATACAGACAGAGGAAGAGGAAGATCAGAATCTCCAACCTCCAGTTCCTCTACCCCCCACCCCCCCCCCTTCCTCAAATGAAAAAAGTAACCAAGTTACTAAAATAACTTTCATCTAGAATAGAAAGGTTGGAATTAGAAGGGAATCAGACATACATAAATCCTCAAAATGTTGATAACAAAAGCAAATTCAGGAGGTTGAATAACAATTCCTCAGATTATGCAAAAAGAATCTTGGAACTGAGATAGGGTTGATCATAAAATCAAAAAACCTCTTCAAAACAACCTTGTTACAGATGAGGACAGAGAGGAAGAAGACCTCTATCCATAAATTCATTGTCCTGAATATACAACCTCTTCTCCTCAGTTAAATCAATCAGCATATGACGAGTCTCTCATGGACATCCAATTAAACGAGTTGAGCAAAGGGGATAAGGCCAGCGAAATCCCAAATAGGTACAATGTCAGGTCCCAAAATAAAGGAGGAAATCCTAATGTTCCTGATTGACCTACCATAGTAGAAACACCTGTTGAATATGTAGCAAGCAAAAAATAGGAAAATAAATCCTAGAATCCCTCACCAGTAGCCAAAAGTCCCATCCCATAGGTAAGAGAAATTTTGAATCCCCCATCCTATTTTAACTTTGAGCATTAATTTCAAAAGATTAGGATTCATGTCCCCCTTTCAGAGTTGGTCAAGCATGAGGAATTTAGGAGATCCCTATCTAGGTTGTTGCTGCCTGAACCCTCGAATCACCCCACAAACTCAATCAATTTGCAAGATGAAAATCCAACAATCATCTTAGGTCCCATGGTAGAAGATAGAGATGATTCATCCCCTCCCTTCTACACATCACTAAACATACATGATAAGGTACTACATAATTTTTTTATGGACTCAGGGGCATATCATATTCTCATGCTCAAAATTGTCATGAAGGAACTAGGACTGGAAGTCACCAAAGCATACCATGACTTGTATTATTTTGATTCAAAAAGGGTGCAATGTCTTGGGGTCATCAAAGCTCTAGTTGTGACCTTGTTTTAGTATCCCATGAAAAGTGTGGTCATGGATATTGTAGTGTCTAATGTTCCCCCAATGTTTGGCATGTTATTGTTAAGATCTTGGATAAAAAGGCTTGGGGGAACATTGCAGATGGACCTCACATATGCTATTATTCCTGTGTTTGGGTGAGGAGCATATAAGACAATACAAAGAAGATCAACTAGCCTATATTATTAGTGATGAAGAAGACCCCACCAATCATCCTATATTTCCCTTGATACTGATTTGGGATCCAACTTATTGCAACTCACTAATGTTCCTGAACCTCCTTCTGAAATCAGAAAACAATCCCTTAATCTCTGTGAAGATTCTCCTCTGATTACCTCTATTTTGAAAATGCTCTTTGATGGAGCCTCTTATAGGGAAGGTGTTGGTGTTGGGTTGGTCCTTGTTTCGCCTATTAAAGAAATTATATCTCTGTCATACAAGCTATAATTTTAATCTACCAATAATGTGGCAGAGTATGAAGCTCTTGTTTTGTGTTTGAGGCCTGCAAACGATATGGGGATTGAAGAGATATCAGTGTTTGGAGATGTTGATTTGATTGTACAGTAGATCAGAAATATGTATCAGGACAAACACCCCCGGCTCAAAAGTTACAGAAATGAGGTATGGGACTTCATTGACGATATTTTCTCAGCTTTCAACATTTCATTTATTCCCAGAGGAGAGAATGTCATTGATAAATCTTTTGCTGTTTCAACAAGCAATTTCCGAGTTCCTCTACCACCCAATCTCAGGTATGATATAGAAGTAAAATAGAGGCCCTCTATACCTGACAATGTCAAGCATTGGAAGGTGTTTGAGGATGATCTTGAAATCAAAAGATTTATGGAAACTGTTGAGGAGTTTTCATCATTAAATATTGATCAAGGCCAAAATTTTGACATAGATCCTCATCCTGATGTTTTTTTGAACAAAATTTTTGAACATCACATTGTCCAGTTACCTAGCAATCAAATCCCAAAGGGACTAGTTCCTTTGGAGAGATTATTTCACATAAATTATCTGGCAGTAAAGGGTAAATTCTTGAATGATGATGCTGAAGTAGCTGAGTGCAATATTGGCATAGAGGAGGATCGAAAGTTTGTCAAGTTCTGTAATAGCTTGTCAGAAGAGAATAGGGTCGATTATACTGAGCTATTAAAATAATTTGCTGACGTGTTTTCCTGTACCTATGAAGACCTCGGAACATATGACATCAGCATTATTGAGAATAAGATTCCACTAAAGGAAGATACCAAACCATTTAGGCATAAATTGAGATAGATAAATCCTATGTTGTTGCCTATTGTGGAAAGGGAGGTAAAGAAGTTGTTGGATGCCGAAATTATTTTCCCTTTGAGATATTTTGAATGGGTGGCCAACCTAGTCCTGGTGAGGAAAAAGAGTGGAGAGATCAGACTATGTGTCGATTTCAAAAATCTGAACAAAATCTCCAAGAAGGATAATTACCCTTTTTCAAAGATGAAACACATATTGCAGAGGGTACTAGGTGCATCCAGGGTTTCCATGATTGATGGATTTTATGGTTACAATCAAATCTTTGTTCTTCCTGAAGACAAAGAAAAGATAGCCTTCACCACTCTCTGGGGTACATTCATGTATGCCACAATTCCCTTTGGATTGATGAACGTAGGAGAAACCTTTTAGCGATCCATGGATATAGCTTTCATAGGGGAAAGGGATAAATTTGTGGTCATCTATTTGGTTGACATTATAGTTTTCTCTAAGTATGATAAAGAGAATTGTGAACATTTGAAAAAGGTCTTCTTAAAATGAAGGAAATTTGGCCTTTCCTTAAATCCCAAGAAGTCCTTATTTTCCATGCAAGAAGGAAAATTGTTGGGATACATGGTATCAGTTTAGGGGGTCAGAATTGATTTAAGCAGGGTGGAGGCTATACAAATTTTATCGCTCCCTATATCCAGGAAAGAGGTTCAGTCCTTCCTGGGAAAAATTAATTTTCTCAGGAGGTTTGTTTCAAATTTTGTTGAATTGGTGAAGCATATCATAGCCATGCTCAGTAAGGGGAATGAAGTAAAATGTATTGTTGAGTCTAGAAATTATTTCGACCAAATCAAGAAGGCCTTGACTGAGGCACATGTGCTTACCAATTCGGATTGCTCCAAGGATTTTCTGATTTTTTCTTTTGCTTCTTTTGATACAGTGGCAGTTGTTTTATTGCAGAAAAACATTGAAGGGTTGGAGCAACCTATTTTTTCAGCATATCACTAAGAAACGTAGAGGTCATATATGACATCATGGAGAAACAGGCCTATGCCTTAGTGAAATCTCTCAAGGCTTTCAGAGTCTATGTCCTGCATTCAAATATCATTGCATACGTTCCTTCAACTTTTGTGAAGGACATTCTTATCCATCCTAACATAGACAAGAGAAGGAGCAAGTGGATTGCCAAAATCCTTGAATTTGATCTGGAAATAAAACCCACCAAACTATTTAAAGGCTAAGGTTTAGCCAAGATGTTGGTTGAATCTAATTGTAAATCTTTGGAGGTTAACTTCATCGACACTTGCTCACAGAATAAACTGGCTAAAGTGCCTGATAAAATCCCCTGAGACGACCTTCCATTAGCAGAATGCACCTCGTATAAATACATTATATATTTTCTGCAATAGTTAAGGCCTCCAGATGGAATGGGGAAGAGCAAGGCAAGAGCTTTAAAACTCAAAGAAATCAGATATTGCTTTATTGACTAGGTATTGTACTGAAAAGATCCTTTAGGTGTGCTTCTGAGATGTTTAGACCCATAAGAGGCCCAAACGATTATGTTTGGTTTTCATGGCATCCTGTGTGGGGGACATCATTTCTGGAGAACCACGGCCTATAAAATTATCATGGATGAGTACTTTTTTCCTACTCTATTCACTGATGTCTGTGAAAAAGTCAGAGCTTGCATCAAATGTCAGAATTTCTCTGGGAAGCAGCATCTCATGTCTCTGCCATTCAAGCCTGCGGTATCTTCAGGACCCTTTCAGTAGTGGGGCCTAGACTTCATTGGGGAAATTCATCCTGCTTCAAGCATTCAACACATGTGGATCTTAACTGCAACATATTATTTCACCAAGTGGATAGAAGTTACTCCCACAAGGTGTGCTTCTCACAAAGTGATCATTGGTTTTCTTGAAGATATTATGGAAAGGTTTGGTTGTCCGAACAAAATCATCACTGACAACGTTGCATCCTTCAATTCTAAGACATTGATCAAATTCTGTGAGAATTTTGGGATTTCATTTATCCACTCTACCCCCTACTACCCTCAAGGCAATGGATTAGCAGAGTCCTCTAATAAAATCCTGATAAAGATCATCAAAATACATATAGAGGAGAATAATAAAGCAACGTATTCAAAGCTCAAATTTGCTTTGTGGGACGATCGAGTGAAAAAAAAAGGTCCCTGGGTATATATCCTTTCCAATTTGTAGATGGGATTGAAGCATTTTTTCCTTCCCAGCTCGCCCTGCCCGTGGAAAAAATATTTCAGGACTACCAAGGAGAACCTAATGATATGATCAGAAGAATTCATCAACTGGTAGAAGTCCAGTAGACTAGAGAGCAGGCGATGGACAGAGCGCATGACCGTCAGCAGAAGATCAAGCAAGATTTTGATAGGAAGAGCAGAAAACAAGATATACCAGCTAGGAGAACTAGTATTTAAGTGGGATGTGCCCAGACAGGATAGTGGAAAACATGGAAAATTTGAAGCCCTTTGGATCGGTCCCTTCAATATTTCTAAAGCATTTCCAAAAAACACTTACAGGTTGTAGAACTTGAAGGGTGATGAATTTTTTGGTGGCCCTGTAAATGGGAATTTTCTAAAGAAGTTCTTTATTTGAGCCATAAGTGGATCCCATGTCTTTGTAAATATTGTTTTATCTTTTTCATTTCCGGTTTTATGGGTGACTCCACAACCCAACAAAAGACAATCATACCTACAAAGGACATCTTAGAGCCTCGCAGGGAGGAATATATCCCCCATGGAGCCTAATGTTATCACATGATTCTGTAAGGGGGATGTTTTTCCCTTGGTTTTGGCCTCTAGGTAACAAAAGACGAAGAAAGGGTCTAAAAACCCACTAAATGGTGCTTATCCTAAGTTCGTTGGGGTAAATGAAACTGTTTTGTGCGCTGAGATAAGATGCACATAGATATGGGTAGCTAAGATCTAAGCACTCTAGATCGATGGTTGTTGATCATATCGAGGCGCCAACATGCGTGGACGATAAAAATTGTAGGGTGGACCGAGTTTGAAACCATGGTTTTGTGGAGACACTATGTGTCATACAAAGACACACATCGGGCCCAAAAGCGGTGAAGAATCAAACCACTTTTCGCAGCCCCAATACGTGCATGTGCATATAAGTCCCTATATCGGGTCAACAAGTGGTCTCTCTATCCAGCAGGTAGTTGTCCCCAACTCCCCTGCTCCCCTATAACTTTCACTCCCTCACACCTGTCCTCCACTCACTATCCCACATGTCGCATCTCCCCATCTCATCTACCTGTTCCACCTCACTCCAAATCACCTACATCCCATTAGACCTCAGCTCCCGCCTGTGTGACCCCCACAATATCCTCAGTTTCTTATTCCCATCTGCATTTTCCACCTGGCCATATCCATGTTCGCTATTCCATGCAGAGGCCACCAGATTCCACAGGTCTAGTGCCAACTTAGGCCTTCTTGATCCTGATCAATTAGTTATTGAAGTTAGTTGGTGCTAGTTGAACATCGTTTCCACCATAAATGGAAAGCCTGAGAAAGGACTGTCAGCAAGTCGACTCAGTTGCATAACCTTCTGTTGGCGGGCAAAAATGATCATCCGTCAACTGGAATAACGAGTTTGGTCCGGGGTTGTCTAAATAACCCAAGTCATTTGGTGTAACTTGTTCTAACGGGTTCAATGGATCCGTTGGCCAATCTAAAGTCCTAAATGAAAATAAACAAGAGAAACAAATAACTAACTAATTACTAGATACTATATATTATATATGTACATATCCTCTAATATAACTATTGTAGCAGAAAATATACAAATATCACTTATGTACATCATTTACAAATTGCAATTTTTAATCGAAACTTACGAAATCAAATGCGGAAATTATTTATGTTAAGAAGTAGATAAAGAAAGCACATTTAAATGTTTTATGTTTTCTTTTATAAATCTAACTAATCTTGAATTGAATAAACTATGAAACGCAGATGTGTGGGTAGTCAAAAGATGAACCATACATTCTGGTTTCATTAATATGTAAATGAAAGAATGAAGAAATACAAAAGAGATAACCTCTTTGTTAGTTACTGAGGTTTATCCAAGTGTCTGTATGAGTGAAGAACATCCAACTGCCGCGTCCAAGAGAGAAATCTGCAATGAAATTTATGATTGTTCTAAATAAATTCAAAACATGTAATAGCAGTTTAGTTTTAATGACAGAGGAGTAAACACAAATATAACCCTGTGATCTTATAATTGCACATAATTACAGCAAGATAAATCTGAAAGTAACTTATGTATTTCATCGTTCAATTAAAATTCAAAGATAAATCCTATCATTCTAATTGGAGATATGATCATAGTATTTATATCTAGAGCAACAAATTATAGATGATATTTATATAATAAATATCCCAAACATAATAGATCATTAATTCTAAAGCTATCAAGCCCATTAATGTATTAGGATTAACAAAACATAAATGAAAACATCATTAACAAAAGGTTAAAGACAAAATGCATATATGATGTTTCATTAAGTCTTGGAATCACTCCACCATCTTCTGTCCTCACCCAAGATGCCTTTCATTTAAAAAATGCATGTTTTCTAAAGAGTTTTTGGGAAATCTGATCTTCCTATCTCTCAATATAAGATCGGATCCATAAGATAAAAACATTACAATTATGGAGGGCCTACAGCCGCTCATCATCAAACTGTATCATCAAAAATTTATAAACGTTTTTTTTCTATTTACAAAATAATGAAAAAGAGATACTAATCATCTAGATTGGGCATGTTCTATCTCATAAAATCAAAATCTGATATACCACATCCTAAAAAATGAAAGTAGGAACAAGTTAGATAACTAATTACTAAATTTTGTATAAAAATGACTTGACTTCAAACTAACTTTTAGAAAAAGATAAGCTACAGGTTTTTGTAGCTAGTCTAAAATAGTTAAAGAAAAATAACAAAAAATGAAAATGAAATATTTTATTTTTTAAAACATAATCAAAACAAAAAAAATCATTTACTATTCCAACAATCAACCAAAGAGACACCTAATAAATCTAAATTTAAAATAATGAAATTGGTTGAGTATTATCCAACTTGCTTAATCCTCTTGTTTGCCAAATTAAAACCGAATTATTGATTTGTTAATGAAACCCTGATCATACTCATTAATAGGAGGGTTTTTGTCCTTTAAAACATCTAAGACTTCCTCCCATGATTTTTTGAACATGAAATCAGATCGCGGCTTTCTCCGAATGGGTTTCGAACTGTAGCAGAGAGCAAATCTATGATAGCATACTTTTTTTGTGGATGAACACACAATTTTTCGACAGCAGGGTTAGACATGCAAGAGTTGGAATTTTTATTGAGATGGAGAGGAAAATTCTATTTCATTCTCATAAATATAGGAAGGGAATATATAACTTGGAACCCAACAAAACCAATAACAAGGTTGGATCTCTAAGCAAAACAAACAAAAACACATACCTCAACTGAAAAGAAATTATGAGATTGTTCCCTCCAAAGAATGAGTTGTATCTCTGAAACTGTATCGTTTCTAAAGAATCTTCCCAAGATGAATGTAAATGACCCCATTTTCGGAATGGGTTTTAAAGGGTTTTGGCTAATTCGTAACGGTTTGCTCAGAAATGCTCCTGCAAAAACGTGTCTCTGACATGCAATTACGAGGTTTTAAAAATAGAAAACTTAGAGTCATTTGGTTGGATTGGCTTCACAGGTACCATAATGCAGTAGGGGAAACTCAAAACGGTTCTAGGTTTTAATGATAGGAGTAAAAGAGATAAGTCTGAGTGAATACCATGAAAACAAAATAATAAGAAAACATGTGTGATCATAGCATACACATGAAGCTCTCTATTATGGAATTTGAACACTTCTGGCAATGAAAGCCCTGAGTACATAGCACTACACAAATCCTTAACTTGTAATGAGAATTTTGTCACTTCATCCTGCCAGCCAAAATGAAGTACAAGATATGGTTATGTTGTGTTTAATTCCCATGACATGCAATGGATATAATCGATTTGCAAAGGGTTGGAATGGATATGTTTTAACAATTCAAAAAGTGAATCGATTTTTCGTATAATAGTTGATTTACAAAGGATTTAGGCACATAAGCTTACAAATCCAATATGCAAAACAAGATAAGTATTATATTGATATTTGATAAACTCAAAAAAATCATTCAAGTAAGAGACATGAGGTAGATGTAAGCACATTGAATCTTTTGGAAACCAAGCTTTGGATAGGGTTATAATGTGAAATTAAGTTTTAATGTTGGATTCATGCTTACAGTCATGAATCAAGCATGAAAACATAAGACAAAAAATAAAACAAGAGTAATCAAACATCCTTTTATAACCCAATAATAACCCTCGAATAGTGATATTTATAGGATGAGGTGATGGCGGCTACAGGAGGTGTTATTTGTCATTAAAAATAGCAAAAACATGTAGGGCTGCCAATAGTGGCGACTTACTGGGAGAAGTAGTTATCTCTGCATCACCAATGAGTTCATGTCAGGATTGATTAAGAATTCTTAAATATTAAAGAATAGTTGAAGGAAATCGGGCATCTAAATCAAATCCCAACAATCATCATACAGTCCAGATTTAGATGTCTTTATGTTCAAATGAAATATGGTGACAAATTTTAATTATGAGAGCAACGATACTCAAGCCAATGGCTATGATACTGTTGACATGTCCACTACTGCGAGAAAGCATCCATATCCTTGGAAGGGATGTCAATTAACCCACTCTGATGCCTTTACCCTGTCCAAGAAATTTTAGTTGAAAATGAAGGGCACTTACGACCAATATCAAAATTTATACCTGATAATTTTCTTGGACCCAACATTGCTTCGCTGCTAGAAGGCCTGTTCAATACCCCGATGAAGTTGTCTTGGCATCATGCATGCATTTACCCACTGCCAACAAACTTGTTTAGTATCTCTACAGGTTTAGAGACACTTCCCACAACTCTCTAGAAATTATTTACAAATTGACATAAATTTAATGATCTTCACAAGAGCCAGGTGATGCTGAAAAATTCAGTTTTTAGAATACTTGATATTTTCCAGCCTTTAATTTTTTCTTGATAACCTTCAGTATGATATGAAATCAGTTTTATGATGAGACTAATTTTTTGAGGTCAGGAAGGCATACTTGATTTGTTTTCTTTGAAAACAGAGGCAGCGTAAAGATCTTTAATGATGGTCGTGTTTGTTCATGATTATAAAGTGAAACCAAAAAACCTATTTGAAACATAAAGTTTCTTTAGCTAGTCTGTGTTTCAACAATTTACAACATTGATGCTTTGAGAAGACCTTGACTGCTACTTCATGATGAGGCATTCTGGTTTCCTTTAACGAACTAAAAGGTGACACAGACATAAGTTCAACCAAAAAGCAATGAAAACAAGCGAAATGAAAAGAACCAAAATAAAAAATAAAAAATAAAATTAAAATAGAAAAAATATGTACAAAGAGGTGGATCTAGAATCATCACGCGAAAATTCTCTTAAGAGACTAAAGAAAATAGAAAAATCCCCATTAATATGAATGCAGTCCTACTCGCGACACCTTGGTTCGGGACTGAATTGATAGTTTAGATTTAATTATCTCTTTACTTTTCATTTAAAATTTTCATGATGATACTGTGTTTTTGAAAAGAAATGTTCAACGAAAAGTTGAGATAAAAGGGTCAAAGTGGACCTCCCTGACAACAATCATATGACGGTTCTCTTGGTGCACCTACTTGTGTTCATTAACTGCATTATTACAAAGCGAGACAGTGAGAACTAAAACTAAAGGAAAACTATTCCTAAACCTACTATAAACTATTAAGACAAATGAAAAACGCTAAGTAAAATTATATTTCTAGTGATTAAACATATTTCTGGAACTGCTAACAAAGTTGTTGATGCTTTGAGCAGGAAGTGTTTGTTGTTGCAAGAGTTCAAAGTCAAAACATTGGGTTTTGATGATCTCAGGGACATGTATAGAGATGATCTAGATTTTCAGGAGGCATATGAAGCAGCTGAGAATCCAGTTCTCAGAGACAGAATCCTGTGGATAGAATACATGATCCAGGAAGGATTGATGTTCAGAGGCAATCAACTGTGTATTCCAAAATTCTCCATGAAGGAGAATCTGCTGAAAGAGAAACACAGTGGAGGATTGGCCGGACACTTTGGTCATGACAAAACATTCGCAAAGCTGAGTGAATCATAATTTTGGCCAAGGATGCAATCAAAGGTCAAGATATTTGTGGATAGATGCAGAATTTGCCAGCATTTGAAGGGGAGGAAGCAAAAGGCAGGTTTTTATCAACCATTTCCCATACCAGAGAAGCTGTGGGATGAAATTAGCATGGATTTCATATTGGGGTTGGCAAAGACGCAAAGAGGATTTGATTTGATCTTTCTGGTGGTGGATAGATTTTCCAAGATGGTACACTTTATCCCATGTCTGAAAACCAGTGACGCGACTCACATCGCCAACCTATTTTTCAAAGAAGTCATTCGACTTCACGACTTGCTAAGGAGCATAGTTTCGGACAGAGATACAAATTTCATAGGGAATTGTTGGAGGACCTTATGGAAGAAGCTGAGAACTAACTTATTGTTTAGTTCATCTTATCATCCTCAGACGGATGGACAGACAAAAGTGGTAAACATAAGTCTGGGAGATTTGTTGAGAAGCTTGGTGACAGAGCACCATAGGAGTTGGGACAATATATTGTCGCAGAAAGAGTTTGTGTATAACGACTCAGTGAACATGAGCATAGGGCAGAGTCCATTTCAGATTGTTTATGGCGTGCAACCGAGAGGAATTTATGAACTGAGAGATTCAGAGCAAACCGCAACTAGGAGCACTAGTGTAGAAGGTTTCGCAGAGGCAATGAAGGAACTTCACAGCCAGGTGAAGGAGCGATTGCAGAATTCAAGTCAGGAGTATAAGCGCAGAGTCGATCAACATAGAAGACAACTTTAGTTCAAGGTTGGTGATTTAATTCTGGCACATTTTAGGAAAGAAAGGTTCCCGAGAGGAACATATAATAAGTTAAAGATGAAGAAAATCGGACCCTGCAAGGTCTTGAAGAAAATTGGAGAATGCTTATGAGATTGAATTACCCGATGGGATCGAAATTTCTCCGATATTCAATGTCTCATATTTGTACCCATATAATGTTGAGGAAACAGAAACTGGAGATGAGAAACCAATGATCCAGTGGACGAAGAAAATGCCAATTGCAGAAAATCCATAGATGGAACGTATACTGGATAAAAGAATTGGCAAGAGGACCAGGCGAAAGCAATACTTTGAGTATTTGTTCAAGTGGAAAGGCCATCCAATTGAAGATGCCAGCTAGGAGACTGAAGCAGAGATACAGAAGCATGGACATACCATGCAGGAGCTCATGGAAAGGATCCCATGAAATTTTTCAAGCGAGGGAGTATGATGCAGGAGCATCTCCCACGTCAAGCGAGCTAGCGCGGAAGGCAAGAGACAGTTGGACAAGCGCCAACACAAATTTTGAAAATATCTTGGATTGATGCGCCATATTAAATGAAGTCATTTAATAAGAGACACACTTGTGTAATGTAATCGGACCTTGAGCCATATGCTATCGTCCTTAGTAGGTAGGAGACATTTAAGATAGTTAATGCAGGTAGATAGAAATTAAATTCTAGATTAGACTGTTTGAGAGCACAAGAGGGAAATGAGATATAGACACCCTCATTGTGTATTGTAACATTAGCATGACTATAGAGGAAGAAGAGAAAGAAGAGAACTATGTAATAACACCCATGTACAGACATTTGGATTAATAGAAAGCTTTGATTCAAATTCATGGTTTGTGTTGTTCTCTGTGTATTGATGTTATGCTCATGAATGCTTTATTCTTTCTTTCATGCAATTGCTTTTAGGCTATGTATGAATGATTTCTTGTTGAGTGTTTGAAATCTGAGAGAGGAAGAGTAAGAGGAATGAGTTTCAATTGTTTCTCTATCTGAGTAAGAGATTCCTGCAAGGAGTGCAGTTGAAGTCGTCCGCAAGGAGTGTGTTGACGAAGGGCTTAGGTAGTTTAACTCTTGTTCTCATCTCCGCAGAAGTGTAGTTTGGCATAGGAGCCATGCAAGGAGTGCGTAGGTGAAGAAAAGTCTCAGGTTTGTGAACCTGAGTAAGGTGTGAGAGACTGCTGTTGCAGGAGTGCGCAGAGTTGAAGGTTCTCAGATATTTGGAAGCATCTAAGAGTTGCCGCAAGGAGTGCGCACAAAAATCTTCTCAAAGACTCAGAGTCATGAGAAATCTCAGGAGGGATAAATCCTTTGAAGCTATTGAAGGTAGAATAAGGAGTTGGAGCATATCGAGCGACTCAAGGCGACGGAGTTTTGTGTCACAGGTGATTAAGTCTGGGAAGGAGTCCTTGGTTCACTTCGTGAACGTATCGAGAGGAGAAGATAGACGGTCAGGATCTTGTGGAGGGGATTGCGAAATCCTGCTAGCTGTCTTATATGGTAAAGAAATGGGGAGGTTATGTCTCCATCCGGAACTCAAGCTCTAGGGATCGTGAGCCGTTGGATCATCAAACAGTTACCCGTCAACCATCAGTTTGACAGGAGTTGTGCAGGGTTTAAATCCTCGTGAGCAGAGTGGAAACCCTGAGAAGCATCGGGATATTGAGGCGTCGGAGTTTGGGAAATCGGGGATCCCGTGGACCAGATATCAGCAAATCCATCATGGAAATCTTGATGAGCTCAGAGACGTCCATCTGTTGGGATAGGTGGCAGGAACTAGGAGTCATCGATATATCAGAGGTTCATAAGTCAAGAGTTCGAGACATTTTGAGTTCTGAAATAGTGAGGGGATCATAGCCGTGGATCTCAAGAAGGACCCGTGTCATCTGATCACTCAACCGGGGGTTCGGTCATCGGGGCTCATATAGGTGAATGGTTTGAATTTGTGTTTGGCAAAGTCCAAGGTTCGATTTGAACCGTCCATCATTTGGGACACCTGTCAGAAGACCTGACAAAGTCGGGGTTCGGCGTATCAGAGGTCTCAAGGATAAGATACTCTTGTAATTTGGAATCGTGAAGTGCAATATCCCGACAGGCCAAAGGAACAGTGTGGGGCCATAGGCATCGGTAGGTGGACAGGTGGCACATCTTTTCAAAAATTCAGGGAAGGAGAAGGCTCGAAATATAGGCATTAGGATTCACGATCTCGTGAAATCCGAAATGTTGATGGAGTAAAGGGACTATTGAAAGGTCAACTCACGAGCACATCGGAGGTTCAGCGTATCGGGACTCGGGGGTCGGAGAACCGAGTTGCTCGACATCGCGAGTGCCGAAACCGCGATAGGAGAAGTCCCGATAGGAGAAGGGAAGGGTCAGCGTTGACTTATATTGGGTATCAGGGATTCGTGGAACCAACGCTCAACCATTGACCTCGCGATTCCGTGAAGTCTGATCTCCTGATAAGTAAAAAGGGAGATCCCGAGAGAGAATTATGTGGGTGCAGATATCCTGATAGGGAATAAAAGAGCTAATTAAGAGTTCTTCGGGCCGCAGGGAAAGAAAGATCCTTCGAGCGGACATGCTTGCGAACGTGCCTGCGTCAAGTGGTATCAGAGCTTAGAAAAGCTTCTTTTCTTTCTGTAGCGGAGAAAAGGAAGATTCACCATGCTGCCAAGAAGAAGAGATAGACAATCACCCGATCTGGAGGAGGAAAGGGAAACGCCCAAAGGAAGGGGTAGAGAGGTGCAGAATCCAAAAGTAGAAAGATTTTTGCATAACATACGTGCTGAACTTGTGGACATGGAGATAAGACAAAGGCACACAGCTGATGTAGGAGATATCAATGAGTCCGAAAATGAAGATGATGTTGGATATGGAGAAGAATAAATTACAATAGAAGATGCAGCAAATGAGCGCTTACTTAAAGTTGTTGCAAGAATGGGTGCAAAGGCAAAGATGGACATTCTAGTTTATGAGGGAAATCTGGATGTAGAAGAGATTCGAGACTAGATTAGAGCTCTGGACACCTACTTTGACTATGAAGATATCGAAGAGGACAAGGAGGTCAAGCATGTCGTCATGAGATTAAAAGGACATGTAGCCTTGTGGTGGGATGAACTACAAGCAGATAGGCGTTGCCAAGGCAAGCAGAAAATTAAGAGTTGGGACAGGATGATTGCAAAGATGAAGGTAAAATTCATTCCCAGGTACTATCAAATTTCTCTATTCAGGAGGATGCAGAACCTGAGACAGAAGCTGATGTCAGTAAAGGAATATACTAAAGAGTTTTATAGGTTGAATATTAGGGTAGGTCGTCGTGAAAGAAATGATGAAAAAGTGGCCAGGTATATGAATGGCCTGAGATATGAGATTCAGGATGAAATGAGTATGGTGACCATCCGAATGGTGGAAGATGTTTATCATATTGCTCTGAAAGTTGAAGAGAAGCTGAGCCGAAAGCAGAGTCAGAGGGGAAGAGATAGAAGTCAACCCAGAGGAAAATCAGTTGCCCAAGAAAGAACCCAGAAGCCCAAGGATGACTGGAAGAAACCTCAGACACTCACAGAGAGAGGTGGAAGCTCACAGGGAGGGGGATATTCTGAACAGAGAGGACAACATAATGAGAAGAGAGGAGGTTATGCTGACAACAACACTTTTCCTTGTACTAGAGGTAGAGGAAGGGGAAGAGGTGGAGTAATAACATGCTTCACATGTGGAAAGAATGGGCACAAGTCATTCGAGTGTCCAGAGAAAAAGAAATAAACTGGAGAAACTCACATCGCCGAAGCACAAAGGTGAGATGTTGAGGTAGAAGACGTTGAAGGTGGAAGATTGTTGATGATGCGAAAAGTCCTTTTGACACCAGAGAATGTGGTGGAAAGTTCAGTCCAAAGGACCAGACTTTTTAGGACTTCTTGCAAGACCAAGGATTGGGCATGCAAAGTCATTGTGGATAGCGGTAGCACGGACAATCTCGTTTCAACCGAGATGGTAGAAAATATGGAGCTGGAGATGACTGATCATCCAAGTCCATATAAATTTTCATGGCTACAAAAAGGACATCAGGTAAATGTCACCAAACAATGCTTAGTTGAATTTACGATAGGAGGATATAATGACAAGATATTATGTGATGTCATTCCTATGGATGTTTGTCATCTATTGTTGGGTAGACCATGGCAGTATGACAGGAATGTGATTCATGATGGAAGAATGAACACATACACCCTGGAGAAGAATGGGAGGACACACATGTTTCTTCCAATCAAGGATAAGGAGGTCAAACCAGAAGTAAGCAACACAGTAATTCTCATGAGTGGGAAGGAACTTCTTACAGAGGTCAAGAAGAAGGAGGATCCACAGTTTGTTGTGGTCATAAAACCAAAAATTGTTCTGACTAGCACAAGAGTGACTGATTTACCAAAGGAGGTTCAGGAACTGCTGGAAGAGTTCGCTGACATTGTAGTGGATGAATTACCTCGTTTGTTGCCACCAATTAGGAGTGTGAGTCATCACATTGATCTCATACCAGGAGCCAGTTTACCAAACAAAGCTACATACAGATTGATGCCACAGGAGATTGAAGAGGTTAAAAGACAAGTCTAGGATTTGTTGGACAAAGGTTTGGTCAGAGAAAGCTTGAGTCCATGTGATGTTCCAACAGTACTCAGTCTGAAGAAAGACGGAGGCCGGAGGATGTGTACTGACTCAAGGGTGATAAACAAGATAACCATCAGGTATAGATTTCCATTGCCAAGGATGGATGATCTGATGGATTGTTTAAGTGGAGCCAAAATTTTTTCAAAGATTGATTTGAAAACAGGTTATCACCAAATCCGCGTGAGAGAAGGTGATGAATGGAAAACAACATTCAAAACAAACGAAGGGTTGTATGAATGGATTTTTATGCCGTTTGGCTTAAAAAATTCCCCATGTACCTTCATGAGGTTGATGAACGAAGTCCTGAAGGAGTTCATTGGGAAATTTGTCATTGTGTATTTGGATGACATATTGATTTTCAGTAAAACAACAGCGGAACATCTGAAGCATTTGGCTACAGTGATGCAGAAATTGTAGTAGGAGAAGTTGTTGATAAATATGAAGAAGTTCTCATTCATGAAGACAAAGCTCATTTATTTGGGATTTTTTATTTCGGAAAATGAGTTGAGGATGGATCCAGATAAAGTGGAAGTAATCAAGAATTGGACATCGCCGAAGAATATCTTTGAGGTGAGAAGTTTTCATGGATTGGCTAGTTTCTACCCGAAGTTCATCAGGAATTTCAGTGGGATTAGCGCAACGATGATGGATACAGTGAAGAAAAGACATAAATTTTTTCACTGGACTGAAGAAGCCGAAAAGAGTTTCAATTTGTTGAAGAGGAAGATCACGGAACAACCTGTTCTGGTGTTGTCGGATTTCCGAAAAACATTTCAAGTGAAATGTGATGCAAGCAGGTTTGCAATCGGGGCAGTCTTAAGTCAGGAAGACATGAAGATATCATATTTCAGAGAGAAGTTGAATGAAGCAAAGGTAAAGTATTCCACATATGATAAGGAGTTTTATGCCATCATATAGGCATTGAAGAAGTGGAGGCATTATTTGATTCCGAAAGAATTTATTCTATACAGTGACAACCATGCACTACAGTTTGTGACTCAACAGGAGAAGTTGAATCAGAAACATGTCAAATGGGTTGAGTATCTGCAAAATTTCACTTTTGTGATTAAACATATTTCTGGAACTGCTAACAAAGTTGTTGATGCTTTGAGCAGGAAGTGTTTGTTGTTGTAGGAGTTCAAAGTCAAAACATTGGGTTTTGATGATCTCAAGGACATGTACAGAGATGATCCAGATTTTCAGGAGGCATATGAACCAACTGAGAATCCAGTTCTTAGAGACAGAAGCCCGTGGATAGAATACATGATCCAGGAAGGATTGTTGTTCAGAGGAAATCAACTGTGTATTCCAAAATGCTCCATGAGGGAGAATCTGCTGAAAGAGAAACACAGTAGAGGATTGGTCGGACACTTCGATCATGAAAAAACATTTGCTAAGCTAAGAGAATCATACTTTTGGCTAGGGATGCGATTAGAGGTTAAGATATTTGTGGATAGATGCAGAATTTGCCAACATTCGAAGGGGAGGAAGCAGAATGCAGGTTTTTATCAACCATTTCCCATACCAGATAAGCCGTGGGATGAAATTAGCATGGATTTCATATTGGGGCTGCCAAAGACACAAAGAGTATTTGATTTGATGTTTGTGGTGGTGGATATATTTTCCAATATGGCACACTTTATCCCATGTCAGAAAACTAGTGACGCGACTCACATCGCGAACCTGCTTTTCAAAGAAGTCATTCGACTTCACGGCTTGCCAAGGAGCATAGTTTCAGACATAGATACAAAGTTCATAGGGAATTTATGGAGGACCTTATGTAAGAAGCTGGGAACTAACTTATTGTTTAGTTCATCTTATCATCCTCAGACGGATGGACAGACAGAAGTGGTAAACAGAAGTCTGGGAGATTTGTTGAGAAGCTTGGTGACAGAGCACCACAACAGTTTGGACAATATATTGTCCCAGGTAGAGTTTACGTATAACGACTTAGTGAACAGGAGCACAGGGCAGAGTCCATTTCATATTTTTTATGGCATGCAACTGAGAGGAATTTTTGAACTGAGAGATTCAGAGAAGACCGCAACTAGGAGCGGTAGTGTAGAAGGTTTTGTAGAGGCAATGAAGGAACTTCATAGCCACGTGAAGGAGTGATTGCAGAATTCAAGTCAGGAGTATAAGAACAGAGCCGATCAACATAGAAGACAACTTCAGTTTGAGGTTGGTGATTTAATTTTGGCACATTTGAGGAAAGAAAGGTTCCTGAGAGGAACATATAATAAGTTAAAGATGAAGAAAATCGGACCCTACAAGGTCTTGAAGAAAATTGGAGAGAATGCTTATGAGATTGAATTACCCGATGGGATCGGAATTTCTCCGATATTCAATGTCTCAGATTTGTACCCATATAATGCTGAGGAAACAGAGACTAGAGATGAGCAACCAGTGATCCAGTGGATGAAGTAGATGTCGATTACAGAAAATCCATAGATGGAATGTATACTGGATAAAAGAATTGGCAAGAGGACCAGGCGAAAGCAATACTTTGAGTATTTGGTCAAGTGGAAAGGCCATCCAGTTGAAGATGCCAGCTGGGAGACTAAAGCAGAGATATAAAAGCATGGACATACCATGCAAGAGCTCATGGACAGAAGCCCATGAAAGTTTTCAATCGAGGGAGTATGATGCAGGAGCATCTCCCACGTCAAGTGAGCCAATGGGGAAGGAAAGAGACAGCTGGACAAGCGCCAACACAAATTTTTAAAATCTCTTGGATTGATGCACCATCTTAAATGAAGTCATTTAAGAAGAGATGCACTTGTGTAATGTAATCGGACCTTGATCCATACGCTCTCATCCTTAGTAGGTAGGAGGCATTTAACATAGTTAATGCAGGTAGATAGAAATTAAATTCTAGATTAGACTGTTTGAGAGCGCAAGAGGGAAACAGGATATAGACACCCTCATTGTGTATTGTAACATTAGCATAACTGTAGAGGAAGAAGAGCAAGCAGAGAACTGTGTAAGAACACCCATGTACAGACATTTGGATTAATAGAAATATTTGATTCAAATTCATGGTTTGTGTTGTTCTCTCTGTATTGATTAATGGCTGAAGTGTCCTCAGACACACAATTTTATTAATAAGAAAAGAAATTACATAAGAGACATTGGAAGAGTTTACACTCCAACAACTCAATACTCTTGCAATGAGATATATATAAGCTAAAATTCCTAACAAACTCAAGATATGGATCACTTATTAAATAACAAGTGTCCATTTACAATAAATGCTATCTTAACAAAATTAAAACAAAACTCTTAATTTAGAGCCTAAGATACGACACCTCTCTAGAGTCATATATTTTACAACAATAATGTATCTCTAAAAGTCTACATTTATTTATCAACTATTCTAGATTATTAATTTAATATTCTAAATTAATAATCTTTTTATTCTAACTTTATAAACTATGATAATTGTATTTTGGATTATCTAACATTCCCCCCTATGATCCAAAAATACATTACAACAGATACCAAGTTCATCCCTGAACTTAGTAAATTTTATTCTGCCAAGAGGTTTCGTGAAAATGTCAGAGATCTGATCTTCTAAAGGACAATGAATTGGCTTGATGACATCCTTTGCAATAAGCGATCTGATATGATGATACTTGGTGTCCACGTGCTTTGTCTTTGAATGAAAAAATGGATTCTTGGCAAGCTTAATGGCTGACTGATTGTCGATGAATAATGATGTAGCTTCTACTTGAGAAATGCCCAAGTCCTGTAAAATCCTGTGTAACCAAACAATTTCACATGTTGCTTCCCATGCTGAGATGTATTTTGCTTCTGCTGTAGAAGTAGCAACTGTAGCTTGTTTCTTACAATTCCAAGATACTGCTGCAGAACCCATGTTCATTAAATAACCTGATGTTGATGTGCGATCATCAATACTCCCTGAAAAATCAACATCTGAAAATCCACCAAGTACAAAATTTTTAGTCTTTTTGTAAAGAAGACCAAAATATTTTGTTCCTTGGATATATCGAAGAACTCTTTTAGCTGCATTCCAGTGACTGTCTCGGGGTTGTTGCATAAAGCGAGAAAGAATATTGACTGCATAAGATAGATCTGGGCGAGTGTTTGTCAAATAAATCAAGCTTCCAATCAACTGTCGATAAAGAGTGATGTCAACCAATTCCCCCACTTCAAATTTTGAAAGTTTCAAGTTTTGTTCCATAGGGGTAAGAGATGGTTTACAATCTTGCATGCCAAAACGCTGAAGACGTTCTGCTGCATACTTATTCTGAGAAATGAAAATATGATGGGGACGTTGGAATACTTCAACACCAAGATAGTAGTGAAGAAATCCTAAATCTGTCATCTTAAAACCTGCATGTAACTCCTTTTTCACCTGTGCAATATGATCCTCATTGTTTCTTGTAATGAGCAAATCATCTACAAACATAATAAGAATCACCAGATAAGAACCCTGTTGACGGATATACAACGTATCATCAGATTCACTGCGATGAAAACCAACCTTCCTAAGGTATTCATCCATTTTGGTATACCAAGATCGAGGAGCTTCCTTTAACCCATATAAAGCCTTAATTAATTTTCAGACTTTATGTTCCTGCCCTACAATTTCAAAACCGGGTGGTTGCTTCATATACACATCTTCCTGTAAGTCTCCATTCAGAAAAAACACTTTTTACATCCATTTGATGGAATTTCCAACCTTTCTGAGCGGCTAATGCAAGTGTTAATCGGATGGTATTCCATTTAGCTGTAGGAGTAAAAGTTTCCTCATAATCAATGCCTTCCTGCTGCGCAAAACCTTTAACCACAAGTCAAGCTTTATACTTGTCAATTTTTCCATGTTGGTTGTATTTAATTCTATAAACCCATTTGCAGCCGATGGGTTTAACACTTGTAGGACAATCAACAAGTTTCCAAGTGTTGTTATCAATGATTGCTTGATATTCCTCAACCATAGCCTGTTGCCATTCTTTATGTTTGACTGCTTCCTTGTAGGTGGAAAGTTTAGTAAAATCATTTGCTACTAAGGAAAAATTCCCTTCATTGTTGTGTGATCCCCTTGTTCCTGTTTTATTTTTCTCATTAGGCCTTACATCTTTCAAAATTTGAACTTCCCACTTAGGTAGTTGATGTTCACTGGTTTGGGGATCTGTATTACCATTATTGTAAAGTGGATTAATATAAACTGATGTTTTTCAATCAGTTGAAGAATTTGGAGGTGGAGAATCATTGTCAAATGAATTGTCACTACTAGGAGATTCAGATGAACTGTTGGAAGAACCAGAGGAAGTTGTCGAAGTAACCGTACTAGATGAAACATCTTCATATGAAGGAAAATCAAGTTCATACCAATTAAGTGAATTTGGTGAACTTTGAACGTTTCCTTTTCTTTCATTTCCTTTAGCTTCTAACTTTTGAAGAAGACTTTCTATTTCGTCAGCACTTTTACTTTTAGTTTCATCAAAAATGACATCCCTTCTCACAATAAATTTGCCATTGGACAAAAGTTGATACCCTTTCTTCTCATCAGAATACCCAATCATTGTGCATTTCAAACTTCTGGAGTCAAGCTTAGTTCGTTTTTCTTTCGGAACTAAGACATAACATACTGATCCAAAGACCCTAAGATGTTTAACTCGAGGTTTAAAACCAAACCATGCTTCATAAGGTGTGATTCCATCCAAAGAAGCAGTTGGAGATCTGTTCCTTAAGTATATAGTTGTATGGATAGCTTCTGCCCAATATTTAGAACTTAACCTTTTAAAACTCAACATAGATCTGGCCATTCCTAACAAAGTGCAATTCATTCATTCTGCGACTCCATTTTGCTGAGGAGTGTAGAAATTGGTAAGATGTCTTCTGATCCCATTGTCTGAGCAATAAGTGTTGAATTCATTAGAAGTGAATTCTCCGCCATTATCGGTCCTGATGTTGTGGGGTATTCTACCCTACAGAATAACAAGCTAGGGTTTTGAGCTTGTACGCAGATCATGACCCTTAAGACTTAACTTTTAACCTTCTACCCAAAATCTCAACCCCTTTTCTCATGCAAACATGGGAAGAATCGACTC
>JZKD02S1674265.1:178771-198321 GCA_000966675.3 Picea glauca
TCCTCTGAGAAAACCCCTGAAGTTGCGACGTCTTTGGATAACTGCGGAACTAAATACTTAAGGAACCACTCTAGTAGGAATGCTGGTGGGATGGGTACCTTGATAAGACTCTTTCGGCGTCGCCACTCTCGAATATGATCCAAGATATGGTCCGCTGATGTCTGTTCGAAATTGGCTAGCAGCTCTGTGTCAACGTCATATCTCACAGGCAACTGGAAATGGTTAAGGAAAGCCATAGCCGGTTCGCCAAAAAAGGAATATCGTGAGCGGTCAAGCTCTATGTACCATTTCGCAGCACTCCCAATAAGAGTGCGTTGAAACAATCGCAACTGGATGGAGTCATCTTTCAGTGAGTTAGATGAATACCATAAGTTCAAAGTAGTCACGTGATCACCTGGATATTCATTAGGCTTGGCTTCAAACTTTGGGATGTCCGAAGGCAACTTCATCGGCATAGGAGGCCAACGCGGATCGTGACAGATAGGATCATTCAACAACCACGTTAAATCCGGCAAGTGTAACATTGCCAAGAAAGGCAGTTTAGGCTGCTGCTGATAGCCTGGATAAAAGGGTCCTGGGGTTTGACTAGCACCAGGTTTCTAGGAAAAGTTTTGTTGTTGGCCAGGGTTTTGGTAGAAACCTTGGCCTTGACCGGCATAAGGGATTTGCATTTGAGGAGACATCATTTGCTGATTCCCCATGAAGGACATAGGATGTTGGGCATTCATTGTGTTTGATGGAATTTGGGAAGGATTACTCCATGCCGGTCCTGTTGGGAGAGGCATAGTAGTTTGTCCGGGGTTCCATTGATTGTGGAAAGCATTTCCCCAGAACGACATTCCCGTGGCGGGATTGGATCCTTGTACTGAGTTCCAAGGTCCTGGTATATGTGCCCCCAGCGCAGGAATAGTACCCTGGGCCGGATTGGACTGTCCAAAGATAGGAGTGCCCCCAGATGGGAAAGCAGTGGGATTGAGTGTGTTATTACCAAATGCCCCGTTCCAAACAAATGGTGATGAACCTACCGGCAGGGTTTGCGCAGGTTGTCCTTGACTCCCGGCTCCAAGTAAACTTGTGTGTGCGGGCTGCCTGGCGGTCTGCTGATGCGGACCACCGAGCGATGGGGACGAAGGAGGAATATGACCTCCAGCGTGAGGAAAATCATTGAAAGGGACAAGAATTCCCCCAAGTTGACCTTGCAGAGGAGTGTTAGAGCTCCCTGCCCCTAGACCCAAATTCTGTAAAGTGGAGTGTGTGAGTGCAGGACTCGTTCCTGAACTAGGCATATCGTATGAAAATGGAGCGCCTGTTGCACTAGATGTGAAGGGATTTGTGGACGCCATGATAGATGGGGTTGGTCCACTTTGCGACGAAGTTGCGGCCGGGGCCATGGTGGTCCTGACCGCCGATGGTAAGTTAGGGGAAGCTTCCCCTGTGGTAACAACAGTGATAGGAATGGAAGAAATTCCAGAGGAAGTAGCAGCTTCTGTTGTCATAGCTGTATGTGGTGTTGACAAGAGTTCGGTAAATCGGACTAGTACGATAACCGGTGTCCAGATATCAGTGTTTGAGGTTTCAACCAATCCAAGATTGGCGGTCGATTCCTCTGGGGGTTTTTTGGGGTCGAAAGCCCCGGTTGCTTCGAAAGACCCTTAATGGTCTATCTTCCGCCTTAGTGGTGGCGAGGGTGGCTCCAGGATAACCGGCGGCAGGCCCAGAAGCCTTCATGACCGGTGGAGCTCTAAATCCTCCACTGTGTGAGAAGATTCACGACATGCTAAGGTATTCTACATGAACAAACAGTAACACGCACTAAAAGAAAGCCCCTAAAAGATAAATCAAGCAAGCACTATATTAGTAGGAAGAGGAGTTACAACAACCAACACTAGAGTACCTTACCATTGCAAGTGAAACTCGAATACGGAAGCACCCTCCAGGTCTACTCTACAAAGCATTGGTCCGATGTCCACCCTAGGTACCGCGGTATACCCCCGCAGTCACCTATGTATGTCCCTAGAAAAGATAGGCAACTAGTTTGCCAGCACGTGAACAACTACAGGCGGGTACAGTCGGCAGTCGGGTAGACCACAATGAGTAGGGTATCAAGCCCGAAACCTGTCAAGGGTATCGAGAGAAAGTGTTCTGAAAGACGACTGAGGACCTCGAATGGATTCGAGACCCACGAAGCTCCGTGGCAAATGCTAACGACGGAATCCATTAATAGATCCTCTATATGTGTTCTCCGCAACGCTCGGTCCAACTTTGGAGGGGTTATCTCTGTTGCCTTTCCTTACGCGACCTCGTGTTTAGCCCTTGCGTTAGAGGGGGGTCCTGAATAACTTTCCGTAACTGGACTTCTACACTCCCTAAATGACAAACTCCAATGTTTGGTTTGGGTGGCCTTGGAGAATTTACTCTCCAACCTATTCCAAGGCCCTATTCTTAAGCTAGTGAATGCACCCTACAAACAGGAAAGTCTACTTAATTTTATTTAGCGTTGCTTTTAATGGGATTTTTAAATCTCAAGGTGCGGAAATGAAACTGATGGTGTGTAAAAAGACTCAAAGAAAAATGCACAAAAATGCTGGGAAACAAACTTTTTCTAAAATGCAAAACCAGCAACTTTTCAATAAAAGACTTCTTTTCTTTTTTAGATTTACTAAGATTTTATGCAGTAAATGAAGAGAAATTTCACTCAGATCTGCGAGCTACTTATACTAGACATGTACTGCAAAAACTTATGCAAAAGACTTCTTTCCAAGCTACTGACGCAACAACACAATCTTCAACCCAAGAAGACAATGAACAAAGAGGAATTTTTTTTTTATTTATTTATTGCAAAATAACGCAACTAGGAAAAATGGTGACAAATTGAAAACCAAGAGAGTGAAAAGAAAACTCTGTCTTAAAGCGCAGATCGCAAACAGAATCAGAGCGCAAAAAATGCTGAAAAGCAATCAAGACAACACCGATTCGAACACTTGCCTAAAAACCATGAAATAAATATTTTTTCTCTTTTGCCTTTTCTATCAAAAAATCAAATAACAAGCACAAGCTAAGGGAGAAATGTCCTAACCTACTGACTGTGCAGCCCCAGACTCTAAACTACTAAGAGGAGCTCTTCTCACCACAGGAGGGGATGACTGCCCCACCCAAGCTGAAGAGCTACCTAATAGACCCGCGACTGTCACCAAAACAGCCCGCATGTAAACGCGTGCTGAATTACTACAGCGCGTGGGTACCCGCGTGCTAAACCTAAGCAGACCATGGATATCTTTAAAAACTAAGATAAAATCAAACACAGACAGTCTATTCTTGAAAAAGGCTTCTGGTACTGACAACCAGAGTCTCTGACAGGCTGAGATGCTATCACTTTAACAGAAAAAGCAAATTTTTCAAAAAAGAAAAACCAATGTAAAGAAACACACAACAAGAAAGACTGAAACACAAGACAATAAACCAATCAAGACCCAGATAGGATCTAGAAAGCCCCCTGAGAAGATAAAATTCTAACAGGGAAGAGGAGACTGCCTCTCTAGCTTCCTGAAAACTACACGCTACTGAAACTACTATAGCCCGCGGATACACGCGTGCTGTAGACAGTTAGGGCGCGGGTTACCCGCGTGCAGGCCTCTTTCAGGCCACGGGTACCTCTGTGTGTCCCGAAAAGAAATGTCGAGCGTCAGTCAAGGAAAACTGGTATTGATAACTAGGTTCCCTGCTAGCTTTCGACTTAACAGAAAACAAAAACAACAAAGAAACATAAACTTAATTCTTTGAACTACCCAAAAGATCTTTAACCAAATCTGGGAACCCTAAGAGTAAAATATCCCCAGTGGAGTCACCAATTTTGTTGTGGGGTATTCTACCCTATGTACTAACAAGCTAGGGTCTTGAGCTTGTACATAGATCATGACCCTTAAGACTTAACTTTTAACCTTCTACCCAAAATCTCAACCCCTTTTCTCATGCAAACATGGGAAGAATCGACTCACCTTTTTACCGATGATTGAAGTAGATCCTCCATTGAGCCTCTATCTCCTCGCTGCTACTGCCCCTTCCACAAAGCTTCCTGCAATCAAGGCAAGACTACACATGCATGCTACTGATCTACTAGAGGGTTAGAAATAAAACATAAATCAAATAACATAGATGAGATTCATGTACTTGGGACGGGAAAAGCATCTTTTTCATTAGTCTCAAAATGAATCACTTATAATGAATTCTGAGACCGGCCACCGTTCCTCGATCCTGATCCTAGGCTCCTCCTCTTCTTTTGTCCTCCAACTGCTGTAGCATGAATCTCTCTTGAAGCTTGAGGCAAAGCTAAAGGGTTGGGACAATAATGGACTTGGCAATTTGGCAGAGTTTCTTTGCTATGATTTTTTCCTTTTTGAATAGTACCCCTACCCCTCCTTTTATAGGCTAGAAGGAGCTAGGGTTTTTGGCGAAATCTCAGCCATGCATGGCTGGGAGTTCCAGTTAACTGATAAAAATCTCTTCGTCCCGGTGGAAACTTCCCTGATTTTTTGCTTTGTTAGGTAACCGCGGGCTGTAGTGGGTTAGCCCGCGGTCACCCGCGTGCAGTAGAAGGCCAGCAAGCGGTTACCCGTGCCCAGTGAAAGGTTAGGGCACGGGTTCCTTGTTTTAAGTGGTTTTCTGAGGATTTGTTCAGCATGGCTTTGGCTAGGAAGAGGCATGAGTTGGCCTGATGCCAGGTAAACCTGTGTAGTGCATTTTAGGGTTATAACACCTAAGTGTACCGATCTTTTCTTTAACTTCATTTTCAACAAGTTGTTGAAAAAGATTAAATTTGTCGAATACTTCTAAATTTTTTTTCAAGAAGTAAACCCAAGTTATTCTACTGAAATCATCAACAAAGAGTAAAAAATATTTGCAACCACCAAAAGAAGTTTCGAGGGGTCCACAAACATCGTTGTGAACTAGTTGCAACCGCCTATTTGCACGCCATGAACTTGTTGAAAAAATTTCTCGACTTTGTTTGTCATAAATGCATGCTTCACATTTTGAAGTATCCTTTTTGAAAGTGGGAAGTCCCTTAACCATCCCTTGTTTTTGCAGTTGAGACAAACTATCAAAGTTGAGATGTCCATATCTCACATGCCACAATCTGATAGGGGAGATACCTGTACTGACTGATCCTGCAAAGTCTGAATGTCTTGGAATAACTGTTCCTTTCATCCTTAATAGTTTTCTGTCTTCATATCCTATCATCACTATTTTCATATTTTGTTTGATTGAATTTATCTTCACCAAGCCATCTTCCATAATTACCTGATGTCCCGCTTGTCGAATTGTGACTAAAGACAAATAATTCTTTTTGAAAGTGGGTACATACCATACATTTGAAATTAATCGTTCTCCAATATCAGGTAAATAAACTTTAACGACTCCTTTTCCATAAGGATTATGTTGAGTATTATCTGCAAGAAAAATAGAATTAAGATGACATTCTTTAAAATCCCAAAAGAAGTCATGTCTGAACGTCATGTGTTGAGATGCCCCTGAATCTAAAATCCAAGCATCTTCATAATCACTTTGAAAGTCATTTGAAATCTGTAATGTTGAAGATGAGGTAAACACATATTCTGAATCATCATCCTGTCGATCATTAGCAAATTGTGTTGTGTTTTGTTGAAACTTGGCGATTTTGTCAATGGAAGTGCGACAATATTCTGCATAATGACCAACTTTGTTACACCTTCTGCAAACAATTTGACTGAAGTCTCTCCCTCTGCCAAAATTTTGTCCTCTGCCCCTTCTTTGATTTCTGGACAGAGTCTATCCTCTACCTTGACTATTTCCTCTTGCATGAAAATATCCTCTGCCTTGATTGTTTCGTCTACCTTGAAAATACCCTATTCCTTGACTGTTGCCTCTTCCTTGACTATTGTCTCTACCTTGACTATTGCCTCTGCCTTGAAAATTGGTATCTCTATGTTGGCCTCTTCCATGACTTTGTACAAAATTTCCTCTTCCTCTGCTGCTATAACTGTCACTGGAAGGCTTACTTGTGCTTACTTCTGAGAGAAAAACATCTTCGCCAACTTGTTTTTTCTTTCCAAAAGTTTTATTGTGTTGAGACAATAGTTCACTTAGTTCATCAAATGTAAGCTTGTCTAACTTACCAGTGACTTGTAAAGTCTCCAAAAAATGTGTATAAGAAGAAGGCAATCCAACTATTAATATTGTAGTCATAAAACTATCATCTACTGCTTGAAAACCCGCATTTAATATTTCCTGCTTAATGTTTTTAAGTCTGGAAATATATTCATGGACATCACCGCCTTCCGTCAATTTTTGTTGAAGCAATTTTAATTGAAGATCAACTTTCTTGGACTCGTGCTGAGTATCAAATAAATATTTAAAAACATTCAAGGCAGACCACGCCTCAGTCATATTTTCAATATGCACATACATTTCATCATTAACTGAAGCTTTAATAAGTTCTAATGCTTTGGCATTTTTAACTTCCCATTTTGCTAATGTCGCTGCATCTGTCGGCTTAGTGGGCTTAGTATCTTCATTACAGATATCATGCCAAAGTTCATTGTAAATGAGAGTACTTTCAATGAGTCGTTTCCATGTTTTATAAGATTTTGTGCCTTCAAGTTTATCTGAGTCGGAGAATAAATTAATTAATTTCGACATTGTAGTTTAGTGAATGTACGCACCAGAAAGAATTACGCCAAGAAATATGAAGATGAACAACACACCAAACACATCACACCAAATACGATCTATTGGGGCTTGGCATTGACCCTCGTATAGTCGTTGAAACAAGGAAAAAATGACTAGGCTTTGTACTTGGCTCCAGTCAAATTCCAAGGAACTTTTAAAATTTTACACTTTTACAAAAAAATTTGGCAATCTTGACCCCCCTCAAAGTAAAAAAACAAAAAGTACTTTGAGTTACAAAATGAAGACAACCTTTCAAGTGAAGACAGCCAAGTTTGAAGTGACCTTCAAATGCACCAATTTACATGAATTTAGACTTGCACGTTTAAAGACATGCATTTACAATAACCTTGCGAAGAACCTCAAGCTGCAAAAATTGCTTATTTTTAAGCAACACCAATTTCCTTGCCCATCTTTTTCTGAATCTTCTTCAAGTAAAACTCTAGCTATAAGAGAACCAACAAGTCAAAAATAAATCACGAATTTTCACTTTAATTCTGTGGTAAACATGGAAATCCTGCCTCAATATCAAGGGTACTCAACAAATAAATATGGAGATAGAAATAGAATTCTGCATGATTCCCTTTCACAGCGATGATACACATTTCAGCAACAAATGATAGGCATCTTCAATTTAATGTCCCACGCTTTCACTAATTGCTCAAGACTCCCACAATTTCATGATCGAGATCAGATCTGTCTCTAAGGATCCGTCAGCAAATAGAGATTCGTCAACAAAAAACACTTAATGATAGCGGCCTCCTTTATCTTGTAACAGACTGTTGGCTCCTTTTTATCTAACAAAAGGGTAGCTTCTTCTTCGTGACAGATTGCTGGTTGTAGGTGAGTATTGGACGTGAGTATTGCACCCTTAACATGGATCTTGCACCAGTTTACACAACTGATTCGCACGCACATAGACTCGACCACCTGAACAAGGATCTCCAACTTGTAAATTGTTGTTTATAAATCACTAAACTGTGCAGTGTTTCTGAACATGATTTGAGACCCTGGTTCAAATCTCTGGGAGTATGGGTGAAATAACCATATGGGCAAAATAACCAATAATGGCAGAAGTATTTTAAACACATTTTTCAATGCGTTTTCAATGGCAATTTACGCGAGTATGAGCACGCGATTCTCAACAATAAAATGGGATATGGGAGTGCATACAGCAACGCATACAACAACACATACAACGAGTGCATACAACGAGTATTAGTGCGTGATTTAGCAAGGGTTGAACACGAGTATTAGCAATGCAAGCAACAATAAACACAATATTAGCAACTCAAGTAGCAAGATTTATTGTTTGCAATACACAACGCAGATATACTATGCAACCATGGGTCGAATCTCAAAACAGAGGCACTTGTCTACTTTTGTTGAAGAAGTTGTTTTAAGGATTGATCAGAAGAAGGAAAAAACAAGGATTTGCGTATCAATCGCCCTCAATAACACTAAATCAAGATCGAATCGACAGAAATTTTGGGAGAAGTGTGTGCTATTTTGTTTAAGAGAATACAAGTATGGGATCACATCAACCGGCAACCAATACTTCAGGTGGTGCACTTAAGAATGTTGCAAAAGACTGATCTTTTAAAACCAGAAATTACTATGCCGGAAACTTGTTTCAGGATTTGCAATTTGCAAAAAAAAAATTCAATTTTTCTGAGTCTAATGTCTGAAATCTGAAATTAAAAACAATTTATTTTCCCTTTTTAAAAACATTTGAACAATAACTGAACGATTTACTGTCAGAGTATGCACCGACTTTCCTTGGAATGCAACTCTGAGATCTCTTCTGCAGATCAGCAAATCTCTTCTTCAGTTCAGCAGCATTAATGGAGCTCTGATACCACAATAATGGCCGAAATGTCCTCAGACACACAATTTTATTAATAAGAAAAGAAATTACATAAGAGACATTGCAAGAGTTTACACTCCAACAACTCAATACTCTTGCAATGAGGTATATATAAGCTAAAAGTCCTAACAAACTCAAGATATGGATCACTTATTAAATAACAAGTGTCCATTTACAATAAATGCTATCTTAACAAACTTAAAACAAAACTCCTAATTTAGTGCCTAAGATACGACACCTCTCTAGAGTCATATCTTTTAAAACAATAATGTATCTCTAAAAGTCTACATTTATTTATCAACTATTCTAGATTATTAATTTAATATTTTAAATTAATAATCTTTTTATTCTAACTTTATAAACTATGATAGTTGTATTTTGGATTATCTAACATTGATGTTATGCTCATGAATGGTTTATTCTTTCTGTCATGCAATTTCTTTTAGGCTATGTATGAATGATTTATTGTTGAGTGTTTGAAATATGAGAGAGGAAGAGTAAGAGGAATGAGTTTCAATTGTTTCTCTATCTTAGTAAGAGATTCCTGCAAGGAGTACAGTTGAAGTCGTCCGCAAGGAGTGCGTTGACGAAGGGCTCAGGTAGTTTAACTCTTGTTCTCATCTCCGCAGAAGTGCAGTTGGGCACAAGAGCCGTGCAAGGAGTGCGCAGGTAAAGAAAAGTCTCAGGGTTGCGAACCTGAGTAAGGTGTGAGAGACTGTTGCTGCAAGAGTGCGTAGAGTCGAAGGTTCTCAGATATTTGGAAGCGTCCGAGAGTTTTCGCAAGGAGTGCACGCAAAAATATTCTCAAAGACTCAGAGTCATAAGAAATCTCAGGAGGGATAAATCCTTTGAAGCTATTGAAAGTAGCATAAGGAGTTGGAGCATATCAAGTGACTCAAGGCGACGAAGTTTTGTGTCACAGGTGATTAAGTCCAGGAAGGAGTCCTTGGTTCACTTCGTGAACATATAGAGAGGAGAAGATAGATGGTTAGGATCTTGTGGAGAGGATTGCGAAATCTCGCCAAATGTTTTATTTGGTAAAGAAGTGGGGAGGTTACGGCTGCATCTAGATCTAAATCTCTAGGGATCATGAGTCGTTGGATCATCAAACAGTTACCCATCAATCGTCTGTTTGACAGGAGCTGCACAGGGTTTAAATCCTCGTGATCAGAGTGGAAACCTCGAGAAGCATCGAGATATTGAGGCGTCGGAGTTCAGGAAATCAGGGATCCCATGGACCAGAGATCGGAAAATCCATCGTGGAAATATCGATGAGCTCAAAGCCGTCCATCTGTTGGGATAGGTGGCAGGAACTAGGATTCATCGGTATATCGTAGGTTCAGAAGTCAAGAGCCCGAGACCTTCTGAGTTTCGAAACAGTGAGGGGATCATAGTCGTGGATCTCAAGAAGGACACATGTTGTGTGATCACTCAACTGGGGCTTCGGTCATCAGGGCTCATATAGGTGAATGGTTTGAATTTGTGTTTGGCGAAGTCCAAGGTTTGATCTGAATCGTCCATCATTTGGGATGCGTGTCGGAAGACCTGACGAAGTCAGGGTTTGGCATATTAGAGGTCTCGAGGACAGGATACTCTTGTAATTTGGAATCATAAAGCGCGATATCCCGACAGGCCAAAGGAACAGTGTGGGGCCACAGGCATCGATATGTGGACAGGTGGCACATCCTTTCAGAAATTCAGGGAAGGAGAAGGCTCGAAATATAGGCATTAGGATTCGCGATCTCCCGAACTCTGAAATGTCGATGGAGTAAAGGGACAGTTGAAAGGTCAACTCGCGAGCGCATTGGAGGTTCGGCGTATAGGGACTCAGGGGTCGGAGAACCGAGTTTCTCGACATCGCGAGTGCCAAAACCGCGATAGGAGAAGTCCCAATAGGATAAGGGAAGGGTCAGCATTGACTTATATCAGGTATCAGGGATTCGTGGAACCAACGCTCGACCATTGACCTTGCGATTCCGTGAAGTCCGATCTCCCGATAAGTAAAAAGGGAGATCCCGAGAGAGAATTCTGTGGGTGTATATATCCCGATAGGGAATAGAATATCTAATTAAGAGTTCTTCAGGCCGCAGGGAAAGAAAGATCCTGTGAGTGGACGTGCTTGTGAGAGCGCCTGCATCAGAAAACTTATCAATATTATGGGGACCTGATATAACCATCAACCAAGGATGAAGTGCCCCATCCTCTTGGAAATTATCCAAGTGTTCATTAATTTCTTCACATGGAGGATCTAAAGGAAGTATGTCATGCTTACTTTCTAGATATTTGGGAAAAAACAAAGTAAGAACAATTTTAGCTTTATTATGAAGATTTTTTAGATATGAATCTTCAAGACATTCTAAGATCCTGTGATAAAAATTAGGATGGAAATTATGAATTTGATGAAATGGATATATCAAAGGGGAACACATCATAAGAGGATTAGTGACATCAATTAGATTATTGGTTTGAATGCTTCCTTTGATGAGACTGATCATTTCAAAATGTGAATCATAACCATTAAAATTCTAGCTAATCAAAGAACGAATATGCAACGTAGAATGTTTGATCTCCATAAGAGAGACCGCATTGTCTTTTTCAAAAATAAACTGTGTAAAATCATCTCGCAACATGTATTTCTCCCATGTGAGTGATGAAAGTGAAAGAGCATCAAATCTGACTTTATAAATGTTATGTTTGGACATAGTTTCACCAAATCTTGCCATATCGAATGGATATGATTGTGGTCGAAAAGAGTAGGATGTTGTGGGTAAAGTGTCAAGTCCACCAGAATATAACAAGAGATCAGGACATAACGAGTAAAAGGAATCAGAAATAAGCACATGAAAATAAGGTCTTGAGCTATGATATTTAACAATGGTATTCTCAAGACATTTCTTTTCACTTTCTTTAAAACTTTCACTTTGTTTTGGTGATAAATTATTCAACATAATATGACCATCTAGATTTGCCTCACATATGATAGATAATTCAAAACTTTCATGAAAAACATATGATGTTTCATGTTTATAAGGTACGATTTGAGGATGAAGGTTTAAGGTTTCTTCCTCCAATTGCATATCTTCATCTCTAATTAGTTTCATAGGAGTGTTAGAATGTTTAAGATGATTTTTGTCACCTAAGTGTTCTTCAATAACTGAATTTAAATATTGATTAGAGCATGCGTTACAAGAATGACGACATTCACCTTGAACCAGAATCAAATATTCTTCCACGATGGTCAAGGACTGAAAATACAATGATTCAGAGGAAAAACCATTTTGATTATCAATAAGAACTTCTTCGATAGATAGAATCTCACTTCCTTGTTCAAAATTTTTGAATGGATTCCTCTCATCCCGTGAACAAAATTCTTCTCGGAATTGAGTGATAGGATTTGCAACTTCTTCATCATTCGCAATTGAATATGACTGGATGAAAGGGACGCAAGAATCATAGAGGAGATTTAGTAAAAATTACATGTCATTAAGATTAAATTTACAGAGAACATGATGGATTCTTGTCGAAAATCCTTCTGAAGATGAATTGTCATTGATTAGCAAAGTTTGAAATTCTTCACATAATTGATTGTAATCATAGATTTCAAAAGCATCTAAAAATTCCTCTACAAATTAAAACCAATCAAAAATGTCATATGCCGGAAAATACTCAAACAAATGTTTAATCTGACCCCTAAAATTAAAAGAAAACAATCTTCATAAAACTTTTAAATCAGAAATGTCATGTTTGATGCATTTTCACCAAAACTTGTTAAGGTGGTCTTTAGCAGATACATCCCCCCCACCATCAAAGGTGAGTTTGGACAAGCGAGAGATTGTCTCGTTGGGAACATCAGGTAATGAAAAGTGGAAATCATGTTCCAACACAGTGATTTGGGGAGGCATGGGAAAATTAAATACATTCAAAATGAAGGCTCCTACAAGGCTAGCTTGTCAGTCTGGCCCTCCTTCTAGTGCCATTTGTTGGCAGGAAAAAATGATTGTCCGTCAACTAGAAGAACGAGTCTGGTCCGGGGTTATCGAAATAACCCAAGCCATTTGGTGTAACTTGTTCTGACGGGTTTAATGGCTCCATTGGCCAATATAAAGTCCTAAAAGAAAATAAACAAGAGAAACAAATAACTAACTAATTACTAGATACTATATATTATATATGTACATATGCTCTAATATAACTATTGTAGCAGAAAACATACAAATATCACTTATGTACATCATTTACAAATTGCAAGTTTTAATCAAAACTTACGAAATCAAATGAAAAAATTATTTATGTTAAGAAGTAGATAAAGAAAGCACATTTAATTTTTTTTTGTTTTATTTTATAAATCTAACTAATCTTGAATTGAATAAACTATGGAACGTAGACGTGGGTAGTCAAACGTTGAACCATACATTCTGGTTTCATTAATATGTAAATGAAAGAATTAAGAAATGAAAAAGAGCTAACCTCTTTGTTAGTTAGTGAGGTGTATCCAAGCGTCTGTATGAGTGAAGAACATCCAACTGTCACGTCCTAGAGAGAAATCTCCAATGAACTTTATGATTGTTCTAAATAAATTCAAAACATGTATTGACAGTTTAGGATTAATGACAGAGGAGGGAACACAAATATAACCCTGTGATCTTATAATTGCACATAATTACAGCAAGATAAATCTGAAAGTAACTTATTCATTTCATCATTCAATTAAAATTCAAAGATAAATCCTATCATTCTAATTGGAGATATGATCACAGTATTTATATCTACAGAAAAAAACTATAGACGATATTTATAATATAAATATACCAAACATAATAGATCATTAAATCTAAAGCTATAAGACCCATTAATGTATTAGTATTAACAAAACATAAATGAAAACATCATTAACAAAAGGATAAAGCCAAAATGCATATATGTTGTTTCATTAAGTCTTGGAATCACTCATCCATCTTCTTCCCTCAGCCAAGATGCCTTTCATTTACAAAATGCATGGTTTTTAAAGAGTTTTTGGGAAATATGATCTTTCTATATCTCAGGATAAGATCAGATCCATAAGATCAAAACATTACAATTATGGAGACCCTGCAACCACTCATCATCAAACTGTATCTTCAAAAATTTATAAAAGTTTTTTTTCTATTTACAAAATAAACAAAAAGAGATACTAATCATCTAGATTGGGCATGTTCTATCTCATAAAATCAGCATCCGATATACCACATGCTAAAAAACGAAAGTAGGAACAAGTTAGATAACTAATTACTAAATTTTATATAAAAATGACTTGACTTCAAACTAATCTTTAGAAAAAGATAAGCCTGCTTAATCCTCTTGTTTTCCAAATTAAAACCGAATTATTGATTTGTTAATGAAACCTTGATAATACTCATTAATAGGAGGGTTTTTATCCTTTAAAATATCTAAGACTTCCTCCCATGATTTTCTAAACATGAAATCAGACTGTGGCTTTCTCCCAGTGGGTTTCGAACTGCAGCAGAGAGTAGATCTGTGATAACATAGTCTTTTTGTGGATGAACACATAGTTTTTTGACAACAGGGTTAGAAATGCAAGAGTTGGAATTTTTATTGAGATGGAGAGGCAAATTCTACTGCATTCTCATAAACAGAGGAAGGGAATATATAAATTGGAACCCAACAAAACCAATAACAAGCTTGGATCTCTCAGCAAAACAAACAAAAATGCTTACCTCAACCGCAAAGAAATTATGAGATTTGTCCCTCCAAAGAATGAGTTGTATCCGTGAAACTATATCATTTATGAAGAATCTTCCCTCTCTGAAGGTAAATGACCCCATTTCCGGAATCGGTTCTAAAGGTTTTTGGCTAATTCGTAACGGTTTGCTCAGAAATGCTCCCACAAAAATGTGTCTCTAGCATGCAATTACAGGGTTTTAAAAATAGAAAACTCAGAGTCATTTGGTTGGATTCTCTTCACATGTGCCATAATGTAGTAGGGGTGACTCAAAATGGTTCTAGGTTTGGATGATAGGATTAAAAGGGATAAGTCTGAGCGGATACCATGAAAACAAAATAAGAGAAAACCTGTGCGATCATAGCATACACATGAAGGTCTCGGTTATGGAGTTTGAACACTTTTGGCAATGAAATACCTGAGTACATAGCACTACACAAACCCTTAACCTGTAATGAGAATCCTGTCACTTCATCCTTCCAGCCAAAATGAAATACATGATATGTTTCTGGTGTGTTTAATTCCCACGAAATGCAATCGATATAATCAATTTGCAAAGGGTTGGAATGCATATGTTTTAACAATTCAAAATGCGAATCGATTTTTGGTATAATAGTTGATTTACAAAGGATTTAGACACATAAGCTTACAAATCCAATATGCAAAACAACATAAGTATTATATTGATATTTGATAAACTCAAAAAAATCATTCAAGTAAGAGACATGAGGTAGATGTAAGGACATTGAACCTTTTGGAAACCAAGCTTTGGATAGGGTTATAATGAGAAATTAATTTTTAATGCTTGATTTAGGCTTACAGTCATGAATCAAGCATGAAAATGCAAGATAAAAAATAAAACAAGAGTAATCAAACATCCTTTTATAACCCATTAATCACCCTCGAATAGTTATATTTATATGATGAGGTGATGGCAGCTACAGGAGGTGTTATTTGTCATTAAAAATAGCAAAAACATGTAGGGAAACCAACACCTTCCTGAAGCACGATTGCATATGACAAGATCTCGCTTATGATAAGAAACCGCATGCACAATCTGCCAGGATGCATGTAGACATAATTCCTTCAATGCAGAGACTCGAACACCCTTCTATAGTTTTTCTCTGAGTATATAGGAGTCTTCCTAATATTTTGTTAGGGTTGATTATCGAGATAGGCTCCCAATTTGTAAAGTTTTAGTGAAGCCTCTAGTTCTCTAGTTATGTATATGTATTTGAGAATTCTTTTTTAATAAAAGTCAATTTCCTTCCATATATATGTAACAGTTGTGTTAAGACACTTGGGCATGGATGATCCAGTCAAGGGTAGTTATGTTCTTGTGATGTAGGTTTGATCACAGTAGCATCACGACCAGTTTTAATCAGTTTCTTATGATTATTTTTCCCCTAATGTTGAATGAATAGGTCATGGAGGATCCACTCAGGTTGTTATTATTGAATTTTCATGTATGTTTGATTTCAGTTCAGTAATAAATTCATTCAATTCCTTGAAACTCTGAACCCAGAGGATCTTGCCTTCTGAGTTTTTCCTCCTTAGACTACTAGAAGACTGGATGTCCATAGCAGAAATTTTCATTTTCCTCAAGTTATTCCCCCTACTCAGCCTGATCCATATGGATATATGTGGCCACCCACCTTTTCCAACTGGATCAAAACAGTTTTCTGACAATTTTGGCAATTTACTATTTTTAGCAGTTTTAACTTTTGGGGTCATTTTGAGGGCCTAAATGAAGTTTTTTCGGTATTGATCTCCTCAATGATATCCAAGGGAATGATTCAGCCCCCAAAATGTGTCTCCTCGACGATACCTTTCGAACGGGCTATCACAAACCTAAAACGGAGATCGTATGCAAAAGTTACGACCTCAGGAAGTTGATGTACTAACTTACCCAAATGGGGCCCACATGACATTTGGTGCTTCATCTCCTAGGGTTAGGTTTTTGGATGTATAGGGTTTTTGGAATTCTTTATTATTGTAAACATGTCGTCAAATCCTCATTGTAACCTTATTTTTGTGAATGCGTGCTTCCGTCACATCTCTTCTCAGAGATAAGCCACCACCATTCCAACAAGCTTGTTTCCACTGCAGTTTATAGTTTCATCTTATTTCGTTATTGAATAGAAAACCAATTTTACTATATCTTTGTTATTTTGTGTTAATAACCTGTTAATAATCTATATTCATTTCATTCTTCTCATAAAATATGGATCACTGGTATCAGAGCGGTCTACTCCTTGTCGTCTTAATGCATGTCCCCAACGAGCTTTGAGTACAAATAGTTGGGTCTCGAGCTTGTTTCTCTTGAGGACAAAAGATATCGCACGCCAAAGCGACCTCCCATGGCAGGATAAAATAAATATGATGGGACATGAGATCCTTTCAAACTGTTGATTGAGGAATCCCTCACGCAACAAAGGAACGAGATGATGGATAGTTTCACGCAAATCCTTCGACAACTACCAACAAGCGACACATCTTCTTCGAACGGAGGCATTGCTCCCTTCAAGGTACAAATAAACTTCTATATTCCTATATTTGAAGGTTAGATAGATGCAAATGTTGTAGACAAGTGGTTGAATCTACTAGAAGGGTATTTGTTTGTCCATAACTATTCGAATAGAGAAAATGTTACTTTTACGCTCCTCAAAGTCATTCCCCATGTCAAAGATTGGTGGAAAACTTTCTGTGAGCAAAACGAAATAGAGGAAACCTCATTATTTTTAGTCACGGCCACCTGGGAATCCTTCGGAGATGCTATTAAGGAACAATACTACCCTATCGGAAGTTATGATGACCTGTATACCAAATGGACCACACTGCGGCAAGAAATAGACCAAGCAGTGCCAGATTTCACAAATATCTTCCATACTTTGTGCACCAAGTTGGGTATCAAATATTCAGAGAAATGTCTGGTGCTCAAGTATCATCATTCTCTGCAGAGATACATCTATACCGAAATGGAATTTCTCAACATCTCATCCTTGGGTGTGGCCTACCGATATGTCGTCAAAATTGACCAGAAGCTCAAACAAAAGATGCGACAACTTGGGCCTGGGAACCCCTCACAACAAAAGCCAGGAAAGGGTGGCCCCAACCCACCAAACAAAGGAAAGATAAAATATGGAAAGTATCAGGACAATGAGTCCAAGCCACAAAAAAATAAGGACACTGGAAAGACAAATAAAGATACCAGGAAGTGGTGCAACTTCCATAAGAGCCCTTGGTATAACAATGTTGACTACCACTCAAAGAAGTCATCAGTGGCCAAAGTGAAATCCTATGAATCAGATGCAGATTCTAACTCTGAGACAGGACCAGAAAGCGGAAGATGGATCATTGACATGAAACTCGATGCCACTGTTGCTACCACCAAGCTCCAGCCTAGTGAACCAGACGAGCCAGAAGAAGGAGAGTGCCTCTTCCATTCATAGATGTGGGTAAAAGGCACCCCACTGCACTTCATCATTGATAGTGGTAGCCAAAAGAACCTCATCTCAGCAGAGGTCATCAAGCAGTTGGCCCTGCCAACAATGCCTCACCCACAAACCTACACCATTGGATGGCTTTGCCAAGAAAGCGATCTTCGCGTCAGCCAACAGTGTCGACTGTCATATGACATCAAGCCCTTCAAAGATGAGGTATTGTGTGATGTTTCTCCTCTCGAAGTTTGTGATGTTCTTTTGGTCCAACCTTATTTATGGAAATGTCATGTTGTATATGAGTCTAGGCCTCATAGTGTTATTATTACATTGAACAGGAAATTGTACTGTATACCCGAGGCAGTCCCACCTAGTGCTATTTCCTTGATCTCTACTAAGAAATGCAGGAAGGTCATCTTTTAGACGGGGAATTTTGTCTTCTTCGTGATTCGCTCTCAGAATAAGAGAAAGATCATAGCCACATCCAGGGTCTCTGCGACCGAACTCTCCACACAGTAGAAGCAAGTAGATAAGCTCATGGAAGAATACTTGGATATCTTCTCCTCACCTACAGGGGTACCTCCGCACTACCAGGTCAAGAACCCCATCAATATGACCCCCGACGCACCGCTACCCAATGGGCCAGTCCATCTTCTCTCTTTGTTAAAGAATGAGGAGATCAAGTGATAGATCCAAGAACTACTACACAAGGGGAACATCCACCCCATCTCATCACCTTACGGGAGCCCAATCGTGTTGGTACAGAAGAAATATGGAACCTGGCGACTCTATATTGATTATTGGGCTTTGAATAAAATAATAGTAAAAAACCGATACCCAATTCCCGGAATTGATGACCTCCTTGATCAAATCACGGGGGGAAAATACTTCAGTAAGATTGATCTAAAGCCTGGCTACCACCAAGTCCCGATAGAGTAGAGAGATGTATGGAAGACTGCCTTCAAGTCAAAGGAAGGATTTTTTGAATGGTTGGTCATGCCCTTTGGTTTGAAAAATGCTCCAGCCACTTTCATGAGGATGATGGATGATATCCTGTGACCATTCACCAATACTTTTTTAGTGGTGTATCTGGATGAAATTATTTATAGCAAGACTTGGGATGAACGAACACTTGCAGCATATTCAACAAGTTCTGCACACCCTGCGACAACATAAGCTATACGCCAGCTTGGAAAAATGCTCCTTCGTCATGGATAGGGTCCATTCCCTGGGATACATCATTGATCAGCATGGCGTACATGTGGATATATCTAATATCCAAGTCATCTGTGACTGGCCAGCCCGAACAACACTCATTGAGTTTCATATCTTCTTGGGCCTTGCCAATTTCTACCACAGGTTCATGTTGGGTTTATCCCATATTGCATGGGCCCTCAACCAAATAAATAGGGGTGGTGGTAAGGAAAATTTTTCATGGGGCCGGTCCCAACAATAAGCATTCAATGATTTGAAGAAGCGCCCGTGCTCATCCCCAATACTTTCACTACCAGACCTGAAACATCGCTTTGAGATCGAGACAGATGCTTCAAACTATGTTTTGGGCGTCGTTCTCACTCAACACAACCACCCTATGTCCTATCATAGTGAGACACTATCATATATTTTTCGTAAGTACCCTACTTACGACAAAGAAATGTACTCCATTGTGCAAGTATGTAAGGTAGCTAGAGAGGTAGTGGAGGGGCCCAAAGGGCCCATAGTGATAATAGTGGAGGTCATTCAATGTAAGGTGGACTAGGTCCACTATATTAAATAAGGCCCACTATGGTAGTTAGATATAATAAATGTAAGAGGACTTCTTAGA
>JZKD02S1674265.1:200031-227727 GCA_000966675.3 Picea glauca
AGGATCCCTTCCATAATAGGATCCATTGTATGGTGTTTCCCTACCTCAAGGGTTTCTATAATAAAGTTGTGGTTTTCTATATGGTTTCATATATATTGAGTGGTGATTGTATTCAGATATATTTGGATCTATTGTGATATTTTGTATTCAACTATTTGGTTCTTAACAAAGCATGCCGCCAGTGGAGACATTACATTCTTGGGAAGGAGACAGTCATCCACACTGATCATAAGCCATTGCAGTTCATGCAGACACATGGAAAATTGCAGAATGACCACCATCAAAAGTGGTCCACATACTTGGAGAAATTCCACCTCAACATCAAGTATAAAACAAGAAGCACCAATCACGTCGTTGATTGCCTCAGCAGACCACCAGTCGCGACACTCACCATGGTGCTATACTCTTGCGGTCATGAGACATCTGGATGGCCCCAACTCTATGAGACAAACCCCAACTTTGAAACTACCTACAAAATGTTGGGTGCAAACACAGTTGTCGATAATTTCCATCTTCAAGATGGGTTGGTGTGTCGTCTAGGCCATATATGTGTTCCATCAAGTGAGCGAGCGAAGATGATCTAGGAATCCCACTACAGTTGGGTGGTAGGACACTTCGGCATCAAAAATGCAGTGGTGATGCTACAGAAACATTTCTACTGGCCGAAACCTCGACAGGTGGTCAACAAGTATATTAGGTCCTACACTGCCTACGCTATTTCCAAACTGACCACTAAGAAACAGGGCATGTACACCTCTCTTCCTACTCCTGAAAGGCCATGGGAATCCATCTCAATGGACTAAATTTCGGGCCTCCCATCCACCAAGTGGGGAAATGACTGTGTTTTTGTGGTTGTTGATCACTTTTCTGAGATGGCGATTCTGGTTGCCTGCAAGAACAACATCACAGCAGAGGCCACTGTCAAGCCCTTCTTTGAATGAGTCTTGGTACATTTTGGAATCCCACAAAACATTGCCTCATATCGGAATAGTCGATTTCTCAGCACATTCTGGTTGAGCCTCTGGTCACTACTGGAGACCAAGCTCACCAAATCCACGGCCTTCCATCCCCAGACAGATTGCCAAAGTGAGGTTGTAAATCGAATGATTGTGCATATCCTTTACATGTATAATTCAAAGAATCCTCGCACATGGGATGAGATCCTTCCCTATGTACATAATAGCTACAACCGAGCCCTTCATAGCTCAACCAACCAAAACCCCTTTCAAGTGGGGTTGGGATTCCAACCATTGGGTCCCATAGATGTTGCACTTCCCCTTGCAATCACCTCGACCGACTCATCTCCTTCTCCAACTGAAGATGACAAAGCCACCCATTTCATTGAGTGAATCTAGCACATCCACCAACAGGTTCAAGATATCCTACATAATTCCAATGACAAGTACAAATAGCGCCATGATCAACATCGGGTGTCGCATAAGTTTCAGGTGGGTGACAAAGTTTGGTTGCACTTGTAGAAAGAACGCCTTACACGACCCCATCGGAAGCTTCGCCCACTCCATTATGGACCGTACACTATCGCCAAGGCCATGGGGGATAATTTTTTTGATCTCAACATTCCTCTTTTCCTTGGCCTACACCCATTGTTCAACGTGGATCTCCTTCGCCCTTATATCCCACCATTATTGGACATCTCAGAAGTTGCAGAACAATTGAAACCAACAGAGCTCAACAATGATTTCATACAATAGGCATCCAATGATTAGATTGTGGATAGATAGATCAAGGGAACTCAACAACAAAGGATCCAGCTTTATCGAGTCGTCAAAGCAGGGTAGCTCCTACACCAAGGCAAGTGGCTCACCTAGGGCCAAATTCAGCAAAAATTTCTTCATCTGATGGGGGACCTTAACGAAATGCATACCATTGCCTCCTAATGAGGGAGGATTGATCCATATGGATATCGGTTTCCACCCACCTTTTCCAATTGGCTCAAAATAGTTTTCTGACAATTTTGGCAATTTACTATTTTTAGCAGTTTTAACTTCCGGGGCCACTTTGAGGGCCTAAATGAAGGTTTTTCTGGATCTAGCTCCTCAATGATAGATAAAAGAATTATTGAGCCCCCAAAATGTATATCCTCAATGATACCTTTCCAACGGTCTATCACATGCCTAAAATGGAGATCATATGAAAAAATTACGACCCCAGGAAGTTGATGTACTAAGTTACCCAAATGGGGCCCACATGACTTTTGGCGCTTCATCTCCTAGGGTTAGATTTTTGGATGTCTATGGATTTGGGCATTCTTGATTATTGTAAAAAGGCCTTCAGAGCCTCATTGTAACCTTCTTTTTGTGAATGTGTGTTTCTGTCACATCTCTTCTCAAAGATAATCCGCCATCATTCCAACAAGCTTGTTTCCGCTGCATTTTACAGTTTCAGCTTATTTCGTTATTGAATAGAACACAAGTTTTACTGTATCTATGTTATTTTGTGTTAAGAACCTATTAATAATACGTATTCATTTTGTTCTTCTCATAAAATCTGGATCACACCCTTATTAAAACTTACTAACTGAAGTTAGATTGAGACCTCACTTTTCTGTGCATTCTAGCCGAGTTTTCTGAGTTAAAGAGATATAATCTTAATACTACGTCCATTAGACCACGCTTTAACCCTATTCATTGTGACATACAGACTGATGAGTATTGGTCTTACCTCTGCTACAATCCAGAGGTGACTTTCAGTGCTAATAAACAAGATGGAAAGGCATGAAACCAATGGTAGTTTTGACTATTGTTCGATACTCCCATAAGGTCGAGAAAAGCATGTGATGCCAGTTGGTATTATGCTTATCTACAACTCGTTGTAGCATGGTTTTAAGGACCTTATTAACTACTTCGATTTTCCCATTGGATTGTGGGTAGTAGGGTGATGCAAACTCATGAGTAAAGCCCATTTTGGTAGATAGCTCATCGAAGACTTCATTCTCAAAATGTTTTCCATGTTCATAAACCAGCTGGAGAGGGACTCCAACGCATGAAATGATGTGGTTAAAGAAATAGAGATAAATCGTATCTATTGTATTATTGAAGGTGGGCATGGATTATTCCCTTTTGCTAAAGTAGTTGACAACAACCAATATATACTTGTGCCCATTGTTGGATGGGGGGTTGAAAGTCATGAAATCAATTTCCCATTTACTAGAGAGGCCACCGGTTATGACAGGATGGAGAAGAGCACATGGTGCTTGGGATTTTTGTGTGTATGATTGACAATTTTCACAATGCTTGACCACATGGATGCAGTCATGAAATATAGTGGGAAAAAAATAATCAACCCAACTATTTTTTGTGTAGTGGACATGCCCAAGAGGTGACCTCCACATGCGCCATTGTGACAATCATTAAGGACTTTGTCTGCTTCCTCAAGGGTGAGGCATTGTCATAGAATGGTGTCAATGCTCCTATGATAGAGAACATATCCTACAAGGAGATAGTTTGAGGCTTGGTGACAGATTCGATAGAGGTCATATCGAGAGAGATGAGGGTCAAAATTTTGTGTTTAGAGATAGACAAGAAAATAAAAAACATCCCAAAATTCTTGGAAGAGGGTGTTATAGGCTATGATTTCTTTGGGAGAGAATGTGGTATGTTGGTATGTTGGTGAAGATGAATACAACGCCCTCGGGGGTGTTTTGATAAGAGTAGAGGACAATTCTGATGAGGAACAATACTCTGAAAAGTAAGCAATGACACCTGTAGGAAGTATCAAGGATTTGGCGGGCATTGATGGCCCAACAAATTTCAGAGGTCTTCCGCCCATATACAAAAAACTGCAATAGTCGCAAAGTAAGACCCACCGCAACATGAGAAAGTGTTGAAGTCGAATGTTATGGGGGGGAAATGACAGCAGGGAGCAATGATGGTTCTCCCTCTATCATCCGAGACTCTTCATTGTAAAGGTAATGAGAGTCAAGATACTGTCTCCCTTCTGGAAACTATGTTGATGTCGACAAAAAGGGAGATGTGACTCCAAGAAGCGGAGGGCTTCATGAAATCCACTGGATGAGATCAGGAACTGAGGAGGTGCATGGACGAAGTCCATATGTGTGGAGACTCAGGACTTCCCTTGGTTGGGGATATATGTCAAGTGGCAGCAACTGTACAATGAGGTCGAGTATCAGGGGGAAAACTAGATGTGGGATAAGTTGTGCCAGAGGCGGGACAAAGTGAACAAATTTAGAGAGAAGAGGTAGGTGGTCTATGGTATACTCAGAGTTTATGGAAAATGTCAATAGGAGTGGGTGATAAGGAATTCCCCAACCAAGGGCGACATGGTTTGCATGTGCCAAAAGGGAAGAAGGTCGCCAAAGGTGATGAAAAAAAAGATATGTAAATGATGGGAAAAAAGGATTTGTACAATTGCCAAATAAATAAATAATTGGGGATGAGTGTACAAATACAGAAATGGGTGCCCCAGTGCAATATGGCTTGGCCTATGAGGGAACAAGTTGTGTAGGGAACTGGTGGAGGGTGAGGGGCCCCATGGGTGGGTTTCTGTATGAGGTAAATGAATGAAGAGGAATTCGCAGATGGAAAAACTGATGTTGGATGAAATGGGGGGCTAATGATACTGCGGGGGTGCATTCCAATGAGAATTGTGAAGAAATATCATGGGAGTCCATGGGTCAGCCTAGCAATATGAGGAGAAGGAGTATGTGGTTGATTATCGAACATGTGTAAGACTATTGGGACTCCCATCCCTAGGGGGAAAAAGCATCATGAGTGTCGAAGGGTTAAGGGGAAATTAGAATGGGACAACTCATGTGGGGAAGAGTGCTACAGGGTACTGTCACCCGGTAGCACTCTTCCCCACATGAGTTGTCCCATTCTAAGTTCCCCTTGACCCTTTGAAACTCATGTTGCTTTCACCCCCTAGGGATGGGAGTCCCAATAGTCTTACGCATGTTCGAGAATCAGCCACATACTCCTTCACCTCATATTTCCAGCCTGACCCATGGACTCCCAGGATATTTCTTCACAATTATCATTGGACTGCACCCTCGCAGTATCATTAGCCCCCCATTTCATCCAACATCAGTTTTCCCATCTGAAAATTCCTCTTCATTCATTTAACTCATACAGAAACCCACCCATGGGGCCCCTCACCCTCTACCAGTTCCCTACACAACTTGCACCCTCATAGGCCAATCCATAATGCACTGGGGAACTTGTTTCTGGATTTGTACACTCATCCCCAATTATTTATTTATTTGGCAATTTTACAAAGCCTTTTTTCCCAGCATTTACATAGATTTTTTTTCGTCACCTTTGGTGACCTTATTCCCTTTTGGAACACGCAACCCATGTCACCCTTGGTTGGGGCATTCCTTATCACCCACTCCTATTGAAATCGTCCATAAAATCTGATTATACCACATGCCACCTACCTCTACTCTCTGAGTTTGTTCACTTTGTCCCACCTCTGGTACAACTTATCCCACGTCTAGTTGTCCCCCTGACACTCAAGCTCATTGTACAGTTGCTTCCACTTCACATATATCCCCAACCAAGGGCAGTCCTGAGTCTCCACACATATGGACTTCATCAATGTACCTCCTCAGTATTTTATCTCATCTAGTGGATTTCATGAAGCCCTCTACTTCTTGGAGTCACATCTCCCTTTTTGTCAACATCAGCATACTTTCCATAAGGGTGACAATATCTTGACTCTCATTACCTTTACAATGAGGAGTCTCGGACGACACAAGGAGAACCATCATTGCTCCTTGCTATCATTGGCCCTCATAAAATTCAACTTTAACACTTTCTCATGTTACAGTGGGTCTTACTTTGTGACTATTGCAATTGTTTTTATATGGGCTGAAGACCTCTGAAATTTGTTGGGCCATCAATGCCCACCAAATCCTTGATACTTCCTACAAGTGTCATTTCTTACTTTTCAGAGTATTTTTCCTCATTAGAATTGTCCTCTTCTCTTATCAACACACCCTCGAGGGCACTGCAATAATATTCACCAACATGCCACTTCAGTTACTATATTACACCTGGTGTTGGAGCCCTAGAGGCACCCTGAGGGCTACTAGATATGTAGTTTTGTGTTTGATATAGGCTGGCGATCCCATTTTTTATAGTTGTGACATCCAGTTTTGTATTGATAGGGATGAGGTGACTCACCTTCCTACGGGCAATGTACTATTTTTTGTAAACACTTATGACATTTTGACCCATATATATATGCATATATGGATATACATTTTGGGATCTTTGTGATGTTCATATGTGTTAATGATTTTTAGTGTGGTTTATGATGTCTAATCTCTGTGTCGTGTGTTATAACCCTAATTTTCACCATACATGCTTACCTGGCATCATGCCATTTCACATACCTTTTTTTCTAAAGCACTATTGAACAACTCTTTAAAAACCTTTTTTATAAGGGCCCACGTGCCCTACTCCATTACTGCACACGTGTACATGCTCACTGACCTAAAACAACCCGCGTGGACCTACAAAAGCACGAAAAAAGGAAAGTTGCCAACATAACACACAAATTTGGGTGATTTAACTTAAACTCCCGACCATGAATGGCCAAGGGTTCGTCCAAATACCTAACTTCTTCTAGCCTATAAAAGAAGGGTTAGGGGTCCAATTTGGAGGAGGAGAATAATAGTAAAGAAACTCTACCCAATTGCATATTCCCATTGTCCGAACCCTTTAGCCATCCTTGTGCAAAGAGAGATACAAAGAAAAGAAGTTGGAGGACATTTGAAGAGCATCCCAGGATCAGGATTCGTGGAGCAGTGGCCGGTCTCAACATTGTAAGTTGATTCATCAAAGTTAATAATCAAAAAAATGATTTTCTCATCCCACTATATGAGTTCTTCATAGTTCAGTAAATATATGTTTGAATCTCTAACCGATTACTCTGTAGGTAAAATGCATGTGTAGTTTGTTGCTTGTTTTGTATGCAGGTCAGCCTTGGGAGGAGAGCTACTAACAAGCGATCAAGTGTGAAGAAGGATTGACATCAACCATCTGGAACAAGGTATGTTGGTCTAACAATGTATTTGCTAAAAAGAAATGGGGATTAGGTCTAGGGACGAAGGTAGAAAGTAGGTTTCTTTTGGTCATATCTGCATGCATACTATAACCCTATTTTCTAGTCCATAGGGGGATTTCCCACCACAATAGAATTAGCGACCTTACTGGGGAAGTCTCTAGGGTTCCTGGGAGTATTTTTGGGTAGTTTTAAAAGACTGGTTTTCCTGCCTGTTTTTTGAAGTTTTTGCAAAGCCTGAGCTAGCAGAGATTCTGGTTTTCCATACCAGTTGTCTTTTTTATTTGCTTGAATGTGTTTTTTCAAGACCCACAGAGGTACACACGGCTTGCATAAGGTTGTCATGCATGTACCTGCGCCCTACTCTCTTACAACCCGTGTGTAAATGCTAGCTGAAGAAGTAGCAGTAGCATGTAGATTCCAGAAAAAATTTTAGGCAGTCATCCTCTTCCCTATCAGAATCAGACATTCTCAGGGGTTTTCTGGAATTCTTTCTAAGTCTTGGTTGTTTGCAGTCTTGTCTCAGATTTGTTTGTTTTACGATTTTTTTTTCCTTACATTTTTTGTGTTTTCTGTTAAAGAGAGTGTCCAAGCCTTCAAGAGATCATGGTTCTCAATATTAGTGGTCTCTTCCTGGTTTGGATTGTCTGTTGTTATTTTTTTTCAGAGTTTTAGAGATACATGCAGCCTGTAGAAGGTCAACATGCGTGTACATGCCCTCTAGCTCCATACAGCTCGTGTTCACATGCTTGATGTTGGATTATCAGTAGCGTGCTTGTGCAGGATAGTTTTTGTTGAGGGTAAGGAAGTCATCCTTTCCATTGAAAAGAGTTATACCTCTCAGGTTTTTGAATCTTTTTCCTAGCAGTCAGTATCTTAGAGTTGATCTTAACCTTAGCTTTCTTTTTTCATTTAAAAGATGTCATTAAAAAAAAAATCTTTAGGGTTTTTAGACAAGTGTGAGAGTCATTTTTTAAGTTGCTAGTGTGTGATTTCTTGAAGTGATTCTTTGCGATCTGCGATTAGGCCAGAATTGTTTTTCTTGTCTTTTTACTTGTTGGTATTTTTCCTTTTTGCTTTATCAACATTTAAATAAAAAAAAATCTCTTTCATTTTCTTGTTTGGTTGAAAAGTGTGATTTTGCATTAGTAGCCAGGGAAAAATCTTTGTTTTCTTACGTTCTTGATAGTATAATTAGATCGGAAGTAGCTCGTAGTCGAGTGAAATCCTTCTTTAAGTTTGTTGATTCCAAAGATCTTAGAAAAATAAAAACAAAAATTTGAAAAGTTGTTGAAAATTTGCGTTAAGTGGAATTTTTGTTTCCAACTTTGTATTCATTTTTACTTTCATATTTCAAAACATCATTAGTTTCACTTTCATACCCATTGACATAACATAAGCCATAAAATTAACGCTAAATCTAAAATGTATTAGACTTTTATGTTTGTAGGGTTAACCAACTAGTTCAGGATTAGGGCCTTGGATTAGGTTGGAGAGGAAACTCTTCAAGGCCATTAAAATCAAACATTGGAGTATGAATTAGGGAGTGTCCAAGTCCAGTATCATGAAAGTTATCTAGGACCCCCCTCTAACACAGGGGATAAACACAAGGTCACATGCGGAAAGGTAGTGGAGATAACCACTCCAAAGATGGACCAATCGTAGTGGAGAACACATATAGAGGGCTTGTTTTGGGATTCCGTTGATTGCATTTTCCACAGGGCTTCATGGGTATCGAATCCATTTGATATCCTCAGTTGTCTTTCAGACCACTTTCTTTCAATACCTTTGATAGGTTTCAGGCTCAATACCCTGCTCATTGTGGTCTACCTGACTTTCGACTGTACCCGCCTGGTGACTATTTACGCACTAGCAACCTAGTTGCCTATCTTTTCTAGGGACATACACAGGTGACTGCGAGGATATACCATGGTACCTAGGATAGAAATTAGGCCACTCTTTGCAGAGTATACCCATAGGGTGCTTCCATGTTTGATTTTCACTTGCACCGGTAAGTTTCTTTAGTGTTGGTTGTTGTAACTGTTCTTCCAATTAATTTAGTGTTTGTTTGTCTTATCTTATAGGGACTTTTTTTAGTGCATGATTGTTTTTGAATGGTTAGACTACCCTAGTGTGTCTTTGATATTCTCACATAGTGGAGGATCATGAGCTCCCTCGGCCACAAAGGCTTCTTGGCCTACCGTCGGTTACACTGGAGCCACTCCCACCACCACTAAGGCGAAAGCTAGACCAACAAGGGTCTTTTGAAGTGACCAGGTCACAAGAAATTATGCCCAACCAACATCCAGAGAAATTGACTGTTGTAGACCTTGGAGTGCAATATTTTGGTCTGGTTTAAACCTTCACCACTGATCTTTCGGCACCCACCATCATACCGATTCATCCTTATGAGTGCCAGACAATGTTTCACATAGCAATGGAAACAAATGTTGTTACTCCTTCTGTGAATTATTCAATTCCCACTACGGTTGTCACCACAAGAGAGTTTCCACATCCTAACCCATCGTCATCAGTTCGGGCCACCACGGTATCGACTGCAACTACATCGCATAGTGGTCTGATCCCGTCTCTAACGACGGCCACAACCCCTTTCACACCAAGTGCAACAAGCCCTCCATTCTCATATGGGATGCCTAGTTCAAGTACAAGTCCTGTACTTTCCTACTCCACTTCACAGACTTCAGGTATGGGGGCAGGGAGCTCTACCGCTCCTCTATAAGGACACATGGGGGGAACTCCTATTCCTTTTAATGCTATCCCTTACGGGGGAGGTCATATACCTCCTTCGTCCCCTTCACTCAGTGGTGCGCATCAGCAATCCGTCGGGCCACCTACACACCATAGTTTATTTGGAGTGGGGAGTCAAGGACCACCTTCACAGAATATGCCAGTAGGTTCGAAACCTTTTTCTTTGTTCTGTGCGTTTGGTAACAACTCTTTCTCATCAGCTACTTTTCCGACTGGGGGCAACCCTAGTTTTGGACAATCTATTCCTATGCTGGGTATTATTCCTGCATAGGGGGCACACCCAGGAACTTCTTCCGCACCAGGGCCTTGGCATTTTGGGCAGGGATCTGTTCCCTCGTCTGGAATGTCGATCTGGGGTAATTATTTTCACAATCAATGGAACCCTATACAAAGCACTATGCCTATCCCCACGAGACCGACATGGAGCAATCCTTCACAAAGTCCTTTGAATGTAATGCATGCCCAACCATCTATGTCCTATTTTGGAAATTAGTCAGCGATGTCTCCTCACATGCAAAATCCATATGTTGGCCATGGCCATGGTTTTTACCAGAACCCAGGACAGCAACCGAACTTTTCCTGGCAACCTGGTGCCAGTCAAACTACAGGTCCCTTTTTCCTATGTTATCACCAACAACCCAAACTTCCCTTCCTGGCAACCTTGCATTTTCTAGACTTGACAAGGTTGTTGAATGACCCTATCTATCATGATCCACATTGGGCTTCTATGACGACAAAGTTGCCTTCGGACATCCCAAAGTTCGAATCCAAGCCTAACTAAGATCTAGGAGATCATGTGACTACCTTCCATCTTTGGTGCTCATCTAACTCATTGAAAGACGACTCTGTATAGTTGCGATTGTTTCAACGTACTCTCATAGGGAGTGCCACGAAATGGTACATTGATCTCAACCGCTCAAGATACTCTTCCTTCGGTGAACTAGCGATGGCTTTCCTAAATCATTTACAGTTGCCTGTGAGATACGATGCTAGCACCGAATGGAGACATGGAAAGAGTTTAATTAAGGTACCAGTCCCACAGTTGTCCAAAGACGTCGCGACGCCGGGAGCATTTTCCGAAGAAGACGCCATCATGAGAGCTCAACAACTTGAGATAATCTACTCTCATTCTGGTTTATTATGAGAGATCTTGCCAGATGCACCACACTCAATACTTGATAACACCAGACAGAGAGATGGACCTCATGCCGATGGTATAGTTGGTTCAGCACAAACAAAGCCCGCTATTCAAATGACGAAGCAGTTGCAGCAGTTGTCTATACAACACATAGTGGCCAACCAAACTATTGCTTTGGCTTCTTGCCCTACCAAAACATCAGATGTACACACAGTGAAATCAACTAATCCAAAGGCCACCTAGAAGCCTGAAGGAAAGAAAAAACAATGAAAGAAGGGTAGGGGGGATAAAGAACCTACCGATAATGTTGGTGGGGACAACACTGAGAAACAGAAGGTGAGGTATCCATGCAACTTGTACGTGGAAGACCACCCAACCCATCTATGTCCTCGTCTTGCAGACGCCCAAACATTTGTGGCACAACAATAGCCTTCTATGTTAGCCAATCCTTTTCAACATGGGCAAAATATAACTCAAACCTCTATAAGCATGGAAGGGGGAAGCCAAGGACCCTCTCCATCTTCAACCAACCCCACATCTGTGAATGTATATATGGTGAAGGATGATGCTTTTATATCGACTAGAGAGCATGAATATAGTAAACCAAGCACTTCTGAGAAGGGAAAAGAAGCCGAAATCCCATCTCTTCCTCTACAGATTGAGAAGATTTTGGGTGAAACAATGACACACATCCCCAAAGGTGTGTTCAAAAACTCTTCTCACAACCCAAACACAAGGGCTGCCCAGAACTATTCTGTGGTGGAATATTTATCACAAACCCCTTGTGCGATGTCCACTTTGGAGGTCCTCCAAAGTTTCCCTTCTCAGATAAAATCCTTGTTAACCACTTTAGGATCTACCAAGACTTGTAAATTGGATACAATCATGTTGGATACAACCGACCTAAAACCTCGTCTACCTTACCACGCAGCGTTTCAGATAGTAGTGGCTTATCCCATGAAACATTTTACTCAAAATATCTTCTGCACGGTGGTCGATGAGGGAGCCTCGAAATGCATTATGTCATTGGCATGTTGGAAGGCCATTGGCAAGCCCGTTTTATCTCCATCACCTACTCTCCTCACTGCTTTTTATGGTCATTCATTTCGACCACATGGTATCATTCCCTCTTTCATCGTTCAGTTAGGAGGGAAGACCGTGTGTGTCGAGGTAGAGGTAGTCGATGCTCCCCTTGATTATAACCTCTTGTTAGGAAGGAGTTGGACTTATTCCATGCAAGCTGTGGTAGCTACAATATTTTGGGTCTTGTTGTTTCCACACGAGGGCCGGATAATGACCATCGATCAATTGTACTTCTCCAGACCTGACCCTTCATTAGGGTCATCCACGGTCCCAATGGTCGATAATCCTCAACCAGGTGTCGTCAACGTCGGGGTAGGGTTGTGCCCATCTTTGATGGGTACCTTCGACTACCCTCCCCCTCAAGGTGATATCCAGTTTATATCCAATCACCATAAGGTTGATATTTTTCAAGTTTCGTTGTTCCGCATGACTTACTTCGATGACCCGTGGATAATTCCTTCCCCATCGGCCATGATGGATGGGACAGGACACCCGAGCATGTCCATGCTCTTGTCTGTAGCTGAAGTAGCGTACTCTTTAGTCCAACAAACTTTAGCCAACAATGATCCAACTCCCACAAAAGATTTTGATCCACTTCTGGAGCCTATCTGGGATCAAGGTTCTCTTTCTCACACCGATTCATTAGACTTAGTCTTGCCCACTAATGAAGCTATAATTGAAGCAATGACTAGTCCGGACAAACCCTGGGAAGATCTTCATCACAGATCATACTTCCTCCTAGCATTAAGTAGAATCGAAGCTGGAGAATTCACCTTGACTATGATGGGAGATAGGTCTTGTCCCATTAATCCCTTAACTACACACGAGGTTTATGCTGAGGGTAATATAGAGACTATCATTGATGCCTTACCGATCAATATCTCCCGAAACCCTAGCGTTGTGGAGAATGTTTTCGTCGGAGCTGACTACTCCCCCGGAGAGGTTCAAATCTACATGGATCTTTTTAAAGAATTCTGCAACGTTTTTGCCTGGTCTTATGAGGAAATGCCAGGCATCGATCCAAAAATAGTTGAATATGAAATCACAACATATCCAGATGCCAAGCCTGTCTGACAGAAGCTTCGTCCTGTTAACCCCAAGAAAGCAACAACCATTAAGGTTGATATTGAGAAATCGCTAAAAGATTATTTTATCTATCCTATCCATTTGACCCAATGGGTGTCAAACCCCGTGCCGGTCAATAAAAAACAAGGCACAATTCATGTATGTACAGACTTCTGTGATTTGAACAAGGCCTGTCCCAAAGATAATTTTTCCACACCATTCATTGACCAGATAATTGATGAATGTGTGTGTTGCGAGGCCTTCTCTTTCATGGATGGTTTTTCAGGATATAACCAAATACAAATCAAACCCAAAGACCAACACAAAATGAAATTCATCTATCCATGGGGTACATTCGTGTATCATAATATGCCTTTTGGTCTCAAAAATTCTAGAGCCACCTTTCATCGGGCCATGTATTTTGATTTCCATGAAATCAAGCATATAGTCAAGGCCTATTTAGATGATTTAGCATCGCGATCTCGCAAGAGAACAGATCATCCCACACACCTCCAACTTATCTTTGAGCGTTGTCACTACTTCCGGATTCGCTTGAACCCAAACAAGTGTAGATTTTGCGTAACATCAGGACGATTGTTAGGTTTTATTGTGTCAACAACATGGATCATGGTCGATCCTCTCAAGGTTGAGGAAATAATTTAGTTTCCCCCCCCACACACAATCCTTCAACTTCAGAGTCTCCAAGGCAAGGTGAATTTTCTAAGATGCTTTATCACTAACTACACCGAGATCACCAAGGGATTTATGAGCTTACTTAAAAAATGTGTTCCTTTTCATTGGGATGATGCCTCTCAATACTCTTTCGTCGCATTGAAACATGCACTCACAACTACCCCTCTACTTCGGCCACCTAACTATAAAAAGGATTTATTATTATATATGGTTGCAGCAGAGTCAACCATTCACACAGTTTTAGTTCAAGAAGATGACTTGTTCTCTGAATATGTCATTTATTACCTGATCTGAGGCCTTGTAGGACCGGAACTTAATTATTCTCATACTGAAAAACTTGCATTGGCAACAGTCCTTGCTGTTCAACGGTTCCGTCATTATGTTTTGTTTCGCAAGACCACCGTCATTGCTATTGTGAATCCATTTCAGTACATGTTGACATGATGGGTAATAGGTGGAAAGACCAGTATATCGATAGTCATCCCCCAAGAGTTTGACTTAGATTTCGTTTCAGTGAAATCCAAAAAGTCACTGGTCTTCGTAGAACTTATTTCAGAACATCCAGTAGAGTCAGGTGATATTGTGCCCGAAGAGTCGCCTATCAGAAGAGATATGTTTTTGATCAACTTTTCGGATCCCTAGTATAGAGATATACTTATCTATCTCTAGACTTTGAAGTACCCCACAACTGCTTCTTGTGATGAGCGTCGACTCATACACCATAATGCCAAGAATTATCTCATACTCGATGATACATTGTATCCGAGAGGTGTAGACTGTATCCTGCGACGATGTGTCACTCACGAGGAAGCAATTATCATTCTTAACGATTTCCATACTGAAGCTTGTGGAGGTCATTTTTCTGGGTTGGAAACAACCCAAAAGATTCCACGAGTAGGTTACTTATGGCCGACACTTATCAAATATTGCATCGAATTGGTCAAGAAGTGCCATCCATGCCAAATCTTCTCTTGGAAGATGAGGGCACGTCCCGCTCCCATGTTTCCTATCATCACAATTGGTCCCTTTACCAAGTGGGGGATTGATTACACTACATGCAACCCTCCTTCAACAAGGGGGCACCTCTATATGATCGTAGCTGTAGACTACTTCACAAAGTGGGTTGAGGCTATGCCAATGTTTAAAGATGATGGAGAGACTCCAGCTCTCTTTTTATTCAACCAGATAATAGCAAGGTTTGGCATCCCAAGGGAGATTTTCACTGACCATGGTAGTCACTTTCAAAACCATATGATGACCGAGTTAACGTCAAATCTTGGGTTACAGTAGGAACATTTGTCACCTTACTACCCCCAAGCAAATGGTCAGGTTGAAGCTGTCAACAAAACTCTTAAGACCATTCTACAATGAATGATCAACTCAACCAAGTCCAATTGGAATTTGATGTTATACTCAGCATTATGGTCTTACTGAACATCTGTTAAGACTGCAACCGATTTCTCACCTTTCCAACTCGTTTACGGGCTGGAGGTAGTCCTGCCTATCGAATGTCAGATCCCATCTCTAAAGTTGGTCGTACAGTTATTGCCAGACACTTCTCCACTTGAAGAACGGTTAGTATACCTTGAGCAGCATCATGATGCAGCCCTGGCCAATGAGGCTCACAAACATAAGGTCAAGTGTCAGTATGATAGGTTCGTTCATTCTTGGATTTTCTATGAAGCCGACCTTTTCCTGGTCTATGACCATGATAAGGACCTCCTGGGGGCAGGAAAATTCAAACCCATGTGGTTCGGACCTTTCATCATAAAAGAGGTGTTAAAAAAGGGTTCTTATCGTCTGGTTGAATTTGAAGGGAATGATTTGGAGGAGCCTAGAAATGGGTTGTACCTCAAAAAGTATTACTCATAGGCAGGTCACTATGGGTAACTTTTTGTAACATATGTATAGTCTTTGTACTATTACTTTTTAATTTCTTTTAGTGTTATGGATGTGTCATACATGTTATCTTTCATCACTGTGGCAGATGTCAAGTGATTTCGAGGTGTTCGTTGGGTATGTAGACGGTGCTAGTTGGCACACTCAAGGCCAATCTTATATTTCATAGGTATATGCTTAGGTGACACCACAAATAATGTTGTCGAGTGTAGTGCAGTTATTGAGTTTCTTCGTGACGCTTTGTCATTGGGTATTTCTCATCTATGGGTCTATCTCGACACTCAGATGGTTCTGTCTCAGTTAAACAGAGTATACTAGGTTCGTGATCCAACTTTACACCGACGATTCCTTAGGGTACGTCTCTTAGAACGAAACTTTGATTATATTACATATTTTCATGTTCCTAGGAGATTAAACCAAGTTACAGATACTCTATCTAATCAAATTTTAGATTGTCTTCTCACACACATATGAAAGAACACTCACATAAACATGTAAATACATTTTTTTCATACATGATCCATAAGACACAAAAGACAAAAAAAAAAAAAACCATATATAATATCATAAAGTAACCAGAGTACATAGATGGACGCAAGCGCCTCAAAAATATGAATGATAACACATCACGGGGCTTATGCCCTCAAAAAATATATACAAGTAGTGCTCGTGGCACATAAAAATGTCTAGATAAAGTCAATGCATGTGAGCCCTATTATACTAATCCATAGCATTAGCGAAACGCCGAAACAACTGGACCCACATCCGTGGTGCCCCCACTACATGAGGTTGCATAGATGGTGGCAGGTCCTCAATATCTACCATTGGGACCATGCGAGTGAGCATAGTAAAGTTCCGCTTGACTCGTCTCAATACCCTCTCAGCCTCCCCAGTTAGAAGATCTCCTGCTACTACTGGTCCCCCTGTGGCGGCAGGTGCGGCCCCTGGTCGAGGACGACGCTTGTTCCTCGCATAGTCAGTGGGTCGCACTGGTCCCACATCTGCACACAATGAACACATATCCATCCAATACTCTGGTATAACAAAAAAATGATATATATAACGAAAATGACATAAAAATTACATATGTTTAACAAAAAAAAAACTAGGCCAATAATGTAGGCCAAAAGTAACCTGCGTGGATGATTTTTTGAGCGGTGGACATCCCTGAAAGATGGCCCCCGCAAGAGCCACTATGGCAGTCGTTCAAGACTCTATTGACCTCGTCAATAGTAAAGCATCGATGGAGTATGGTGTCGACCCCTCGCCGATATAAGATATCCCTAATGAGGAGGTAGAGAGGTGCCTGGTGACGAATACGTCGACAATCATCTTTGAAGAGGTGGTTTCCGAATTTTTTTGTTTGGAGATAGACGAGAAGATCGCCATTCCAAGGGTCATTCGAGGGGATGTAAAAGAGATGTTCATCAGGGAAGTTGGTATTGACGAGGGAACTGGTAGTATTAGAGGGGAAATTCGTGATGTGTTTGGCGAGGACGAGAGCTTTCTTTCTCTTGGGTGTTGAAAATTCGAGATCGTACTCCTGAAGGATGACGATCCATTGAGAAAATTTATCGTTAATTTGTCGATAACTGAGCAAGTATTGCATGGGGTTGGAATTTTCTATGACTTTGGTAGTTTGAAACAGAATGTAATGGAACAGCTTCTAGACTGCGAGGACGACTGCAAGGGATAGTTTCTCTTCGTTATTGTATTTCAAGGGTGTCCCTGAGAGGTTTTTACTAATGTAGTAAATGACATGCTCGCGATCATCATCCTATATTTGAATGAGAACTTTTTCTATTGAGATGGTTGAGGTTGATATGTAGAGGGTATAGTCGTGGTCATAGTCAGGTGGACTAATCAAAGGGGCATTGGCAAGTATCGTTTTAAGATCATCGAAAGCGTTTTGGGAATGTGCATCCTTGTGGAATGGGATGTCATGGTGTAGTAAGTGAAGGAAACCATGTGCTCGAGTGGCATAGTCTAGGACAAAGCACTGTAAAAGGTTAGCTTTGCCTTGTAGGCTCTACAGTTGGTGTAAATTATGAGGGGGAATTTTTGTGATGGCTTGGACTTTGAGGGGATCCACAGTAATACCACTTTGGGAAACAATGAACCCAAGAAGGAGGCCAGTAGTGATGCAGAATACACACTTGAGGGGATTCAAGTAGATATTGTGTGGACGACACCTTTGGAAAATGATTCGTAGATCATCGAGATGCTGAGTGCATTTCTTGGATCGAGCGGTGAGGTCATCCAAATATGTGAGGATGATGTGAGCTAGATCATGAAAGATGTATGTCATGGCTCGTTGGAATGTTGCTCCAATGTTCTTGAGGCCTAAAGGCATGAAACGATATGTGAAAGTACCCTAGGGGGTAGTAAATGCAGTTTTGTATTGATCAAATGGGTGAATTTTGATTTGGTTGTATCCAGAGAAACCGTCCATGAAGGACAATGCCTCGTGACCGGCATGATCATCGATAATTTGGTCGATAAAGGGCGTGGGAAAGTTGTCTTTGGGATAGGCGTGATTGAGGTCACAAAAATCCGTATAAATATGAATAGTGTCCTATTTTTTGTTAACATGGACAGGGTTAGAGATCCATGACATATAGCTGATGGGGTAAATGAAGCCGGTGGCATGTAATTTATCAATCTCAGCCTTGATATTCACTTCTTTTGATGGGTGTAGCAGCTGTTGTTTTTGGCGGATAGGCATGATATCAGGCCAAGTGTCTATTTGATGTTCAACGATAGAGGGGTTGAGGCTGGGCATCTCCATGTATGACTAGGAAAAAATGTACTAGTATTTTTGGAAGATAGATTTGTAGGCAATACTTTCTTCAGGAGTGCATGCGGTGCCAATAGTGATTTCCTCGATGACTCCAATTTTTATGGAAATATCAATTTTGATGGTGGGGGAAATGTTGGCCATATTTCCTTCTTCAAAAGCATCAGAGGTAGGGATAGGGTTGTTGAACCAGTCGATATGACCTGCTGGGATAAAATCCTTGGTTTCAACTGCGTATATGGGGTGTTGGTTAGAAGGCGCAAAGGCTTCCTGTGAAAGGAAGAGCGATCTGTGGTGTAGTGCATCCGATGGGAAGTCGGGGGTGGTTAATTTATCGAGTATGTCCTCGTCATAGTGGAATTTTCAGGAATATAAGGGATCCAAAAGAGTAACATCGGTGACTATCACCATGTGATTGTCATCTGGTGATGAAGAAGTAGGGGGAGTGACACAAGGAGATTGTGATGGTTCGATCGACATAAACCAAATATCGAGATACTGAGGGTTAAAAATGGTATTCGAGCGTAAACTTTCCATGGGGAAATGAACGGGGGAATTCGGGGGATTTGGGGGAAAATCCTCGTAGAAGTCATCCAAGAACCATGGGGGGGTAGGGAGTGTTTTAGGTTTAGGATAAAGGATATGAATAACCTCTGGAGATGGAGTAGGGGTAATCACTGATTCTGCTGGCACTGGAGGGGGTGTAGTGTTTTGAATAAGGGCCATTTGGTGATGCCTATATTCAATGATCATAGGACATTGATATGTAAAATGATCAAGTGATTCACATAGGGTGCAAGGACACCTCATACGTTCATTGACTGAAGTGGTGACATAATGGATGTTAGTGCTTTGGGTACTTGATGACATGGAGGTAGAGGGTTTTTTTTGAAAACTCTCGTGTACTGCCATGAGTGTCTGTTGAAACTACGATAGGGAAGGGAAATGATGAGTATAGTGACCATACTCTGAACATATGGCACATGTGAATTTGGTTTGCAACCCTTTATTGCCTATAGTGGATGGCATTGTGGTGGTATTGGGGGTACTTTATGAAGCCATGGGCGATGTGGTTCCATGGGGGAGTTGGATTAGATTGTGTAGCTCGGGGAGAGAGGGACATCGATTAGTGGGGTGTCCTTCTTTCTTATAGAGTGCACAAGGAGGTTGGATGTGAGGAGGGAGAGGAGCGATGAGCTCTTTCTTCTTTCATCTTCCCCCATCTATAATGGTGGCGTTAGAAAGAGGGGGTGAGGGTGTTTCTTCTGGAGTAGGTATTGGAATATGCATCGAAACTCCTTCGGTTTGAGGAGGGAGAGATGGTTGAGGAACCATTGATGGTGGATGTAGATACCATACTGGGATTGCTAGCACCATATTGGGAAGCGTAAGCATTGCAGCTACCTTAAAAGATTGGATGCCCAGTGGGGGGTAGAAGAAGGGGATTTGAGTAATGTCTTGGGGAATTGTTTCCCAAACTGGGATATGGCCCTGGGGTCAGGTGAAATCGTCAACTGGTGGAGTTGATGAGTTTTCAGTGGATTCTTGAGGTGGGAGCTCTGTGACTAGTGGGATGTCAGATATAAGAGAAGCCTCACTGGGAGGAAGGGTATCCACAATGTTAGTTCTCCTGGATGAGACGACACATACATGATTGGAAGGATGAATGAGTAGTGGTGCACCATGGTAAGTTCCTAACAGGTATGGGTCTTTGAAAATTTCAGGGCCCATCTCGATGAGTGGGTATGCCTCGGAATTAGTATGGATGAAAGGGAGAATGTTATCGATGTTAGTAGAAGGGTTAGGCTCATAATGTGAAACTTGATCAATGGCAATGATATTCCCATTATGGGGGAACATCATGGTTCAAAAGACGGAAGAGGCAACTGCCTTCATAGCATACATGTAGCTACGACCAAAAAAGATATTGTAATCAAGTGGGGCATTAATAACTTCAATGTCAATGAGAATGGTCTTGCCCCCAAGTTCTACGGGGAAATTTTGGAAGAGTCCTTCAGGAGAAGATGGTAATCTGTCATAGGCTCTTAAGGTAATGGAAGATGGTATAAGTTCGGGGTAACCAACTTTCTTCCATATAGATTTTGACATAATGCATGTGGATGCACCCTCATCAATGATGTATCGGTGAACTATAATGTTTCAGATTTTAACTGGTATTTGAAAAGCGATGAGAGCAGGGAGGAGAGGTTATCCTCTATTGAGATCAAATGTTATGAGTCGGGTATCCATAGGTTCTACTACCCCGAGGGTGGAAAGTAACGATTTTCATTGAGTAGGACAAGTTTGAAAGACTTCTAACACTTACATAGTAGCATGAGATTGTGCCAAATCATCTACCAAACTATAATTATGAGCTGCCCTAGCCTGAGGGTTGTGGACATTCCTATGAAAGGGGATGCGATGAATACAAAGGGGTGGGTCAGTATTAGGGTGAGGAATCATCAAAGGGGGCCCAGTTACAACTGGGGTTGCATCCAAGATGGTGGGAGCAGACTCACGGGTTGCGTTGTATTGATAACTGTGTGTTTGTATAAGAACTTCTTCCTCACTAGTGAGGAGGATAGTACAATCCTTAGGATTGCTCGGATTGGGATATTGTTCTATCTGTGGTAGGGTAGGTTGCATGTCTTGTTGGGTGTTCATTACTCCCTAGTGCAGAATGGGGTTTTGCAGCACGGTTGGGGGTGGTTGTTGTACATATTTTTGTGGGGCCTGCTAGGGGACAAGTGGTGTCGGGGGACGTGGTCCACTTACATATTCTTTCATCCATTTAAATTCAGTGATTTGGGGGCAATGTTGAGTATAGTGACCAAACTCACCAAAAAGGGCACAAGGGAAGTTGGTCCGAAGATTATTGTTATTTTTCCCTTGGCATTTATTATTTCCCCCTTGAGGGTTTTGGCTCCCTGTGTTTTGGTTGCCCCCAACAAGTTGGTTTTGTTGGGGGTGAGTTCCTCTTTGCCCTGGATTAATATTATTTTGGTTTTTGCCTTTCTTATTGGCATTATTCAACTGGTGGGTCAGATTTGTTGTATTCAGTTCATCAAAATTTTGATATTGTTGAATGGGAGAGGGTTGAACAAAATTAACCCCAACGTGTGGGTATCGTTGTGGTGGAGCCATGGGCTGTGGAGGGACAGGAAATGGAAAGTATGGATTATGTTTTGGTAATGATCTGTAATGTACATAGGAAGGTGTGGCGCTTTTTCTAGTGTTGCACCCTTTTTGTCACCTCGGTGAGCAAATAAGAGGTGCTTGCATGCCCAGTTGGGTCTTGCTGAGCATGACAGTTGTAGAGGAAAGAGTTAGAGAAATAAAAACAAAACTATAAGCAAGAATTAAACTAATACAAACTAAAATCATAAGTATATGGACATAGAGATAACAAACACAAAAAGACCCATGTCACCAATGTTTTTAGGCTGATCTATTGATGAAATCAAAGCACCAAGAAGAAAGGGGACAATGAGTCCCTTCTTCCTCCAAGGGAAGGCTCTTGGACCCTCACAAGCTTGCTCTCCTTACAACAAGAAAATGAAAATAGTGATGAAAGAACTCCTTGCACAACCACTCAATGGAGAGGTGGATTGCTCAATGAAATGATGCCAATGTGTCTTTGCCAAGGATGGAGTCCTTAGAACAATCTAGGCAGCATAACATTACTTGAAATTCCTTGAGAAAATGAGGTGCATTCATGGCTTTTTATAGCATTTTTTTGGGCTTTTGTGTAACTTCTTTGTAGTGTGAAAAGAGGCCATTTAGGGCATTATTAGGTCTTTGACCAGCCTACCATTCAGATTCAGCTCAGATTTGAGGGTCAAATCGGCTTGGGAGCTGATCCATATGTGGTTGGGAGGCCGACCACCTCAATAAATGCGTCGTTTAGTAGGTACGCGGATTTTTGCACTAACAACCATGCATCGTGCGCGTATGCGTGCATGAGACGTTCTTGTTCTGCGCATGTTCATGTGCTCTCAACTTCTATAAAGCGCTCTTCAATTTTTCACTACTTTGTATAGTTTTTTTCCCTTTTTGAATGCTGTGAGATTAATTCATGGCCATGAATGACTTCATTACTATTTGACGATGCTAAGTTATTGTAACCATGTGTTGACAAAATTTCAGTGATAAAAGATGCCCCCTGATGGATGAGGTTAGGAGCATACGTATAGCCGAAATCCATCAATGTTTCTTCTACTAAGAATGTTGTTGTAAGATAGAGCAATCGTGGGATCGTGTAGAGAAATCCGTTGGAGGAGAAAGGAACTGGTAGAACCCGACCTTCCATAAGGTGCGTAAAATATACAATTGTGTACAAACGAGGCGGTCATGCCCCATGCTCATGTTATGTAACTCTGAAAAAAGATGATGGAAGCGTTGATGTAGGTAACTGCAGCACCCTCGGGGGCGGTTGTGATAGAGGCAGAAAACAATGATGTAAATGAACATGCTCTGAATAGTAGGCATTGATCGTGGTAATAAGCAGCAGCGATGGTGTGGGCATTGATAGCCCTGCCAAGTTTAGAGGTCTTTGGTGAATAAAAGAACTAACTGCAATAGTCGCAAAGTAAGACCCACCATAACATGAGAAAGTGTTGGGGTCGAATGTTATGGGGGCCAACGATAGCAAGGAGCAATGGTGTTTCACCCTGTGTCGTCCGATATCTCTCATTGAATGGAGAATGAGAATCAAGATACTGTCGCCCTTCTGGAAAAGTGTGTTGATGTCGACAAAAGGGGAACACAACTCCTAGAAGCAAAGGGCTTCATGAAATATACTGAGGTAAGGAATTGGTAGAGGTACATGGATGAAGTCAAGAAGTGGGAAGACTCAAGACTGCCCTTGGTTGGAGGATGTATGAGATAAAGAGTGGCCACAACCGTGTAACGAGGTCGAATGTCAGGGGGACGACAAGACCGGTGATAAGTTGTGCCAGAGGTTGGACAAAGTGAACAAATTCAGAGGGTATAGGTAAGTGACCTGTGGGGTACTTCGAAGAGATGGACGATGCCAACAAGGGTAGATGATAAGTAATGCTCCAACCAAGGGTGATATGGGTTGCGTGTGGCCAAAAATAAGGAAGCAAGTCGCCAAAGGTGACGACCAAAAAGAGAATGTAATGACTGAAAATAAAGACGTTTGTACAATAAATAACGAATAATTGGGGAGAAATGTACAAATACAAAAACGGGTGGCCCATTGTGATATGGGTGGCCCATGTAGGGCATAATGTGCTGGGAAGACTGATGAAGGGTGGGGGCCCCATTGGTGAGTTTCTGTATGAGGTAGGTGAAATGAAGGTAGGTTCGCAGATGGGCAAACTGATTGTGGATGAAATGAAGGGTGCATGACACTGCGAAGGTGCAGGTAAAAAATAGAACCATAAAGAGATAATCTAGGAGTCTGTGTGGGAAAGCTAGAAAAATGAGGAGAAGGAGTATGTGGTTGATTCACGACATGATGAAATACTATCGGGACTCCCATCCCTAAAGGGTAAATTAAAAACAACATGAGTGTCAAAAAGTGGCAAAAGGTGCTATGAATGGGACAACTCATGTAGGTAAGAATGCTACCGGGTAACAGTACCGAAGATGCAAATAGAGGCGTGGGTACTACAGAGCCAGGAAGGAGGATCCTAAAGGACAATATCAGAGGGTGTGACTGGAAATGTAAATGCAATAAAGTGGGAGAGACTACATGCCAGTGTTGAGTATTTACCTGAAGGGGTGGTGTTGATGGATAATGATCAAGTACCTACACACATGGCAACCAAATACCCAAAGTGAACAATATCTGAAGAGAATCAAAGATATGAGCATGTATTTGATCAATATGACTATGCGCGTGCATACCTGACCATGATATGAGAAAAAAGGCATCACGGGGGCTCAGGATGAAAAGTGACCCAGGGACTGCTGTGATGTAGGTAATGGGACATTGATCTCGTGGCTAAAGACGGTTTGAAAAATGGACACCTTGGGCTCCCAGAATGGTGAGTGGAAGTTTGGAAAAAGGCCTATATATAGCTGTAGGGCCCACATTGCCACCTCATTTGTACCTGCTGTAATAGTGAGTGGATGAGCAGTTTCAGAGGAGATTTGTAGATTCAGGGAGGACGAGGAAACCGATTGAGGATTTGCGAGTATCAGGTTAGTGGCCTAATCATCCTGCATAGAAATAGGTTTCCAATTTTTGGGCAAGGTTTGTACGGAGGGCCATACAGGGGTATTTATGGGGTGTGGGCCCCACATGCGTGGGCGATTCGGTAAGAGGTGGGCATACATGCATGCCTGTACACCGAATACCCGCGCATGGGTGTGCGGTAGGGATAATTTAAGGCGCGCCCGAAGGGCGCGCCTGTGAGTTGAACAGGCGCGCACCAGTGTGCGCCTGTGGGTTGGACATGCGCGCACCTGTGCACGTCTGTAGCATGAACAGGTGTGCACAGATGCACACCTGTGAAGAAAAACATATGCTCTTTGATGTGCACCTGTGCAGTGAATAGGCGCGCACTTATGCGCGCCTCTGTGATGAACAAGCACGCATATGTGTGCACCTGTGTAATGAATAGGCGCGCATGTGTGCGCGCCTGTGGGTAAGAAAAACCGCGCCTAGGAGGCAAGGTTGAAGGGTAAAAAATGAGTCTTTTTGATGTTGTTGATGGTTGCCTGAGATGATATAAGACTCTGTGTTATCTGCAGGTGGAAAGTAGTGACGATGCCAGTGCAGTGGCGAGAGCGAGACAGGGCCCAGCTGCGAGATGTCGTGGCCATTGAGGGGCCTGGGGTGCATGCTACTTTAGCAACCTGTGGGTTGCTAAATTTCTTTGAGTGACTGTTGATACGGGCACAGGAGTATCTGCTGCAGTTCCTGATCCAGATGTGGAGTCCGGAACTGCACTGCTTCCTCGTACGAGGAGAGAAGATCCCCTTCACTGCAGTGGAGGATATTTATTTTTTGACTGGGCTCCCCTTTCGGGGAACACCCCTACCAGTGGAGCCATTATTGCCCAGGACCATTCAGTTGGCTGATATTGGCCAGAGATACTGCTCAGGTCGGGAATTTATGTCTGGGATTGTGGTGAGCATTAGTGCGATAGACTCCCTAGCACATCGTTGTATAGCGGCGATTATTGTTCATATATACAGGTCACTTGCGACCCAACGGATTAGTGGTGGCCAGTTGTTGGTGCTGGAGAGAGTGGTGGCTGGCGAGCAGTTCGCATGGGGGTTGATGCTGCATGCACGGATGGTAGCGTAGTTGGACCGCTGTCGGTCCACAGGTACGAGAGAGTTTGCATTTGGGTATATCTTAGTGGCCTGGTTCTTAGAGAGGGTGTCGATGTTGTGCCCGAGGGTTTTGCTGGAGATGTCGGGGGCGCGAGAGCCGCGACTGAGGCAGTGGTCGATAGTTTTTCTTCATCACGGTGATGGCGAAGGTGGCCACTTCTTCTCAGCAGAGGTGGTAGGGATATGGCAGCAGATGCCCTAGGTGATACTTCAGTACCCCTATGCTGGGGTGGACTTTCGGGGTGACCCAGACATGGTGGTACCTCTAGGGGAGGTTTTTGACCATCGAGGTATGTTTAGTATTGGTGTGCATGTTTTGATGTATATTGTTTTTGGATATAGTAGTCCATATGTATATGATATAGATGCTAATACTATCTTTTGTTGTTGTTTTCTGCATGTGCAGATGTGGCACCTCGTGGGCGCGAGGTGGAGATGCAGAGAGCACCAACTCGTCGAGAGCCGGAGAGACTACCGCATGGAAAGAGACGTCGGCGGGAGGATGTCGTGGGGCGACCAGTAGAGCCCGAGAGGGTAGCTAAGAGGCGTTGGTTCGATGACCCTGGTGCGGGGCCATCACACGCTCCTCCAGCGGAGCCGGAGTGGATTTTGATGACATACGTCGTCTCCTAGAGACAGTGTTGCAGGATGTGCCTGAGGTCATGTGGACGCGCATCCAGGATGAGAGATTCCTGGAGCAGTGTGTGGGGGTTCCGCCACCATGGCGGGCCATAGTGCGACAAGCAGCGGTGCTTGCTTCTATGACTAGTGAACATCTGTCGTCGGGGCAGGAGGGTCCTGTGGGTGGACCACCACCACTAGAGGCAGGTGGTGGTGGGCCACCACCGCCTAAGGGAGGGGCAGGAGGTGGTGCGCTAGAAGAACCATGAGTGGTGCCTGATGTATATGTTTTTTTTTGTTGTATATAGGCTGGTGAGCCCATTTTTTGTACTGAGGTGTTGTATTGGCCTGCAGATACATGTATTTTTGTATGTAAACATTCGGATGGCCTTATGGGTTTTTATATATACATGAGTATACATATTTTGAGATTCATCTGGTGTCTACATGTATTTTTTTGCTGATGATTTTGATGATGTCTATTCTATATATATGTTGAGATAGGATTTGTGAGATGTTTATGTATGTGTAGCTTAATGTGATATATGCCAATCTAACACCATGTTAGCTATTTGATCTGTTGTTTGATTCAATTGTCATGGAATATGTGTAAATGTAATGGAATCAAAATGTCGAGATAAAAGCCTAACCTGTAGGTATTTGCAAAAGAGGCACAGATCGTGTACACGGTAGACATTGTTGAGCTGGAGAACGACTATTTGAGAGTCAAGGAAGACGCTAAGGTGATGAATATGATGACACTAGGCGTTGACCATGAGGCCAATGATGATAGTTTATTTGTCTTGGTTGTTGGTTGCTGGCCCCAAACATATGCCGCTTGAATGTAGCATTTCATGTGAGGGGGTGTAGAAAACCCAAGCAGCCGAAGCGAGATTTTGCGCCTTTGGTGAGGCAATGTTGGATAATGTAAGGGCCATGCCAAAGTGATTCGAATTTGCCGTGGCCAAAGGTATCATGAGCGATATCATAAGCCAGGATGAGGTCGCATTCGCGAAATGATCGAAGGTTGACATGGCGATCAAAGGTAGCCTTGGATTTTTTTTAGTTGCCTCATTGTTCTGTAAGGAAGATTGACAATCTTCATCCAAAGACTCCAAGTTCAGCAAGTTCTGCTCCATTGGAGCAGTGTTGCTGATACTTAGAACACATCACCAAAAGACTTCATCCTCCCTTGAAATCCGACCTTCTTTTACTTCTTCTTCCCTCTGAAATTCGACTTGTGTCAAATGAATGTATAATGATGTTTATTTAT
>JZKD02S1674265.1:244664-256091 GCA_000966675.3 Picea glauca
ATGTCCAAGTGGAAACCAATTGATAAAGATGGATCATTGATATGATGCCCTTGATGAGAATGATAGATGTCCAAGTGGAAACCAATTGATAAAGATGGATCATTGATATGATGCATTAATGAATATGGATCAATTAGTTGTCATTGATACATGATGAATATTCAATATATATGATGCAGTGGTGAATTGATGCAAAGATGAATCATTATTTTCTTATCATGGTTGATAAGGCGCACAAATGGATGAACTCCCAAGTGGTCCCCTTATGGTGAAATCCATCACGGGAAGACGCTTTATGGATTGAGTTATCCTAGAAGAACGGTTGGAGGACCCATGCTTGCATGTGGATTAATGAGATGAAGATAAATGAAGTTGTTGGTGAAACTATCCTAGATGGATAGTGCTTGACATGCCATTTCCAGTGGTATGTGGAATGTCACATAAATCCTCATGGTTTGAGAGTTATGGCTCTACGAAGTTGAAGGAACCCCATATGATGGCTTGAAGCCCCAAAGGGTCAAAGAAGTCAAAATGCTTGAAAAGAAGAAATCATTATTTAAATGATAAAGTAAAGTGACAAAATCAAGAAAGATTATTTAAATGATAAAATGAAGTGACAAAATCAAGAAAAATTATTTAAATGATAAAATGAAGTGACAAAATCAAGATGGAATATTTAAATGATAAAGTATTCGAGAACTTTATATTCATAGAAAGTGGTTAACCCTAAAATAAGGAAAATAAGTTAAGTGACCTAGAAATGAGTTAAGTAACCTAAAATGGGTTAAGTGACCTAGAAGATGAAAGTATAAATAAGAAGCTAGGATCTCTTGTAAAAATGTACATTTGGTGAGAATCCTTTTGTGGATCAATGGAGAGATTATTGTGAATATCTTGTGGAGTATTGATGGAGAGCTTCTTGTGAGAGAATCCTATTGGTGTGGATATCTTGAGCATGATTGAAGATCTATTATGAGAAAGTGTTAGAAACATTTCTTGTAAAGTCAGTTAGAATGCAAAGGAGTGGCTTAAAAACCCACTTACCCTAAGTACCAGAATCAAAAGGCGCCTGTGGTAAGCGACAAGAAAATATGGACGAAAGGCATCTGCGTGCCCGGATCAAAGGTACACACAGGATTCTAGAGCCCCCCCACCTTTCTACCTTTAAGCGGAGGGGGGGGGGGGTCCGGAATCAAGGGCGCAGCTCTCCGACGAATGCGATTCGAGTGCCCGGATCAACGACGCGCAGGGTGATTCCGAACCCCCCCACCTTTCTACCTTTAAGCGGAGGGGGGGGGTCCAGAATCGAAGATGCATATCTCCGACGGCTATGATTTGAGAGCCCAGATCAACAGTGCACAGGAAATCCAGACATCCTCTGTCTTTCTACATTTAATCAACGTGGGGCCCCCTTCCTTGTTGTGTCATCTTGCCATATGTTCTCCACCTGACCATGAAATGAGGCTCGCTCCCTTTAGCCCCTTCCTCATCCTCCGACATATGTTCGTCTCCCCTCTTCTGGTCCATGTGGTCCCTTTCCCATCTCATCATCCATTCACCACCTACCATGTGTCCCTCTCCCCTTCCATGTCAGCCTCCCACTAAAAACGTGCCCATTATATCTCATCTCCTGCCCCCCTCCACTTATTTCCTTCCCCATGTGTCTTCCCCTGTAACCTTTCTCACACCTCATCACTTCATATCTCACCCTCATAGTTTTGGTGTCACCACTCCCGTTATGTGCCCCATCCTTCGTGCTAGCCTCCGCGCCTATTCATCAGGTCGTTCAGCTAATCCAGGTGGTAGTGCGAAGGGTCTTCCACGTCCCAAAGGTGTCGAGTTGCCGAGGCCATCCTCAATCCCAATGAAGCGGTTATTGAAGTAGTTGGTGGTGGTTAGACATTGCCTCCACCATAATGGGAAAGTCCAGCGATGAATTAAAGGCACGTCGATTCACCCACGGAGCTGTCAGGAGTTCGATTGCGTCTTCCATAAGTGCACGATCATTCATAGATTGCAGCTGTAGATTGCCAGAAGTCGTGCAGACGCAATGTGTTTAATGCAATGTCTCGATTTTGTGGTTGTTGTTGGTTTGAGTATATGTAGGCATTTTCACCATTTTTGTATCTATCGACGGTTGAGCAGAGCTCCCGGTTGTAAAGTTTTAATGAAGCACTGTTATTCTGGTTATGCATGGACTTTTGAGACTTCTTGCCTTATGAATGCCAGTTTCTTTCATGTATTTGTTTACACTGTGTTAGAACAACTCGGAATTGGAGGATCCAGTCGAGTTGTAGCAGTTATAGGATGATGTAGGTTGGATCACTGTAGCAGTTACGTTCTTTCTAATCAGTTATTGTGATTTTCCCAACGCTGAGTGACTTGGAATTGGAGGATCCAGTCAAGTCCCCTTTTAGTTCCTTGAGACCCTGAACCAAGAGGATATTGCATTCGGAGTTGTTGTTGGATAAATCCGTAAGTGCGGACACAAACCGATCTCCCTAGATCCACCTGGATCTAGAACAAAACAAAACAAAATAGGATGCTTTCCTTAAGTTTTAAATATTGAATTTACTAAGAGGCAAGAATCATGGACATACCTTATGATCGCTTCCTATAGTCTTTGTTGCTCCCGCTTCGCTCCAGTGCTCTTGCGCAGTCAATATCAAAACAACACAAACCAACCAAAGATATAGCGATAGCATAAACTCAATATAAACCTATGTATGTGATCAAGGAATCATACAATAAAACACAACAAGCTTTATAAGAAAGAATCATATTACTGTATCATATTAAATGTGAAAGAGAGATTACAACCATGGCCTTGATGTTGTAAGGTCCCTTCCAACTGTCCTTCATTCCCCACACACTTATTGCTCCAAGGATTTTGAAACCATAGATCTGATAGCTACTCACAATCTATCTTGACAAAGAAAATCTCAAAGTCACTCTAACCAAGCTAATAATTCAAAGCTAACCCAAGCTCAAGCTAACAAAAAGATCACAAAAGCTAACTTTCTCCATGAGAACTCCTCTCCTTTTATAAGTTGAAGAGGATAAGGTGAGGACATTAGGATGATCCCACTAAATCATGAAAGCGAGTAAGATCCAAACCATTCGGATGCCACCTCACCATAGAAGCTTCTCCTTCTAGAAGATTCACGCAAATGCTCATTTTTCCCACGTGCTGGAATTCTCGCACCCTGGCTATAGTGCAACCTGCGAGAATGGGTCATTCTCGCACCCTGGCTATAGAGAAACCTGCGAACACCTCGCACCCTGGCTATAGTGCAACCTGCGAGAATGGGTCATTCTCACACCCTGCCTATATAGCAACCTCCAAACTTCCCTTTTTATAAGGTTTTTACATAGGAAAAAACAATTTCTTTTCTCAGGAGAAGTTCTTCTCCCTTCTCTCTTTAGGAACTCACGCCACTGACCCCTCTAAAGGCAACATATAGGTTTACATCATTAACGATCATAGGGATGACGAAAATAATGTGTAACCAGAGTCTTTCCTCTATAATCCGCTGGAAGCCTGTCGCCTAAAGTTGTTTGTTCACCTTCCTTACTAAGTCTTCCACCTGCTCATCTTTTAATCAACTCACTGGCTGAAGTTAGATCAAGACCTCCTTTATTCCTTACATGCTAGACCCAGTCCCTGAGTTAGAATGATATTTCCCCAAGTCTCTACCCATCTGATCATCCATTAAAAAATATCGTGAAATAAAAATGATGGGTCTCGGGCTCTTCTCCTGCAAGCAATCCAGAAGTGACTTCCAATGCTAACATTTCTAGGGCCATTGCCGAGGACGAAGTTGAATATTTTCCCCGGGATTGAACGACAACGATCAGCTGATTCTGAAGGTGCATCAGATATCAGAACTATTGATATTGATACTGTGCACCTGGTGACTCCATTGTGATGACTCCACTGCGACGAACCTGCTGGGTTAGTTGTGGCTTCCAGCGGTAGACACACGCGGTCCCATCTGCAGCTGCCTCTGGCTACGCCTGAAGAAAATAAAGAGGTGATTATCAAGAAAGGGAATCCATCTCAAGGAGAAAGCTTCACCACTGAATAAGGTATTTCCCCACCTCCTTTTGTAAAAAATCCATTTTCTTATTCTCATCATCCTAGTCATCCTTTCCATGGGGTTTCCCATTTTCTGAATTTCGGGAGTGTTCCTGCTGAGTTTTCTCCTCCTGGTCTAGCATCAGAAAGAGAGATCCTTGTCACTCCCCCCTCCCTGGAAGTTGTGCCTCAACACAGACCTCGGGCCTCATAAGGTTTCACCACCCCTCGTTTTATTACTACTACTGCATAGAGAGAAGCATCTGCACATTTAGGTCCATTACCTCTCTCTCTGCTTTCCCCGTTGTCTCCTTTTCCTTCAGGTAAATCTCTTCCAATATCTCTCGTTTGCACCCCTTCTCCTCCAGGCTCTCCTCTACCTAATATTCCTATGGTTGGTGCTAACCCCCCTCTGAATAGAATGGATTCCATAGTCACTGCCAGATACGCCCCCTTAATCCTACCCCATCCCATGAACCCTCTCCCTGCTGGAGACTACTTGAAGTACATGCCCAAGTTCACTGGAGAAGGGGACATAACTGCAAAAGAGCACCTGGCTGCTTTCTACAGTTATGAAGACAACCTAAACATTGAAAATGAAGACGTCTGGGTGAGAGTCTTCATCCAGAGCCTAGATGGAGAGGTGAGGAAATGGTTTCGAGGATTGGCCCCTGGATCTATTGTTGGGATCGAAGCTCTGGATAATGTTTTCCCGAGGTAGTGGGGAGATAGGAAAGATTTCATGTATTACATGACAGAGTTTGGGTCTTTGAAGAAAATGGAAGGAGAATCTGTCTCTGACTTCTCCAAAAGATTCAATAAGATGTATAACAAGATTCCTACAGAGATAAAGCCCTCAGAATCCTCTGCCCAAATTTCCTATGCTAGTGCATTTGACCCTGATTTCTGCCTTTTATTGAGAGAAACAAGAGCCACCTCTTTAGCTCAAATGAAAGATGCGGCCATAGAAGTGGAATCCAACATATTAGCAGCTGACATACTGACAAGCAAGGCTAACGCGGACAAAAAAAAGGGAAAGTCTGAAGCCTCAACTTCTGGCCCATCGTTGCCCCACACTCAAGTGGATGAACTGACCCAGATGATGAAGTTTCTGTCTGAAGAGATGGAGAGACTGAAGGTGGAAAGGAAGAAAATGTACAAAGGCCCTCAGAGCACCGAAATCAAAGGGGGTTTAAGTAGGCCAAACAATATCGCTCCCCTGACTATGCACAAAGAGAGAGGAAGAGACAGAGAAGACCAAAGGATTCAGGCCCCTTTTCAAAACAATTTTGTGGTCGAGGATGAAAAAGGGGAAATAGATGAACTTGAGCCTGAAATCCACTGCTTAGGAGACACTCCTCCTTTTCCTCATCTCACTCAAGCAACTTACAAGGAGTCTCTCATGGATAGTTAGGTAAATGAATTGAGCAAGGGAGACAAGGCTAGTGGCGGCCGAGGCAGGTATACCTTGAGGTCCGAAAAAAATACAGCAGCACTTGATATCCCTGAGCAGTCCACTAGAACAAAGAAACCTGCTAATGAAGTAGCAAACAGTCATAGAGGTAAGAAGGCTCAAGCCCTCTCTCCCATTGTCCACCATCATGTTCCCGAAATAAGAGAAATTCCAAAGCTTACATCTTCTTTTAGTTTCAGGCATGAAATTCAAAAGATCAAAATCCCTGTGCCCCTCACCGAGCTAATTAAACATGGAGAATTTAAAAAATGCTTCTCTGATATTTTACAGTCTGAAGCCTCATGCCTTCCCTCAGACTCCATAAACCTCCAAGACGAAAGGCCAGTAGTTGTCCTAGGCCCCATGGTAGAAGATAGAGACAACTCATCTCCCCCTTTCTACACGTCCCTGAACATACATGATAAAGTACTGCACAACTGCTTGATGGATTCAGGGGATTCTCAAAACCTCATGCCCAAAACTGTCATGGAAGAGTTGGGGCTAGAAGTGACTCGAGACTATCATGACCTCTATTCTTTTGACTCCAGGAGAGTTCAGTGTCTTGGAGTCATTAAAGACCTAGTTGTGACCTTGTTTCAACTACCCATGAAAAGTGTGGTCATGGATATTGTAGTATCTGATGTCCCCCCCAAGTTTGGTATGCTATTGTCAAGATCTTGGATAAAAATACTGGGGCGAACCTTGCAGATGGACCTCACATATGCTACTATCCTAGTGTTTGGAGGAGAGCATAGAAGACTATATAGGGAAGCCCAACTGGCCTACATAATCAGTGATGAAGCCAACCCTACCAAACATCCCATCTTTGCCTTGGACACTGATTTAGGCTCCAGTTTACTACAGCTCACCCACGCCCCTGAGCCCCCTCTGAAAATCAGAAAGAAGCCCACTGCTTCCCATGAATTTCCTCCCTCCATCACTCCAATCTGGAAAATGTTTTTTGATGGAGCCTGTTCCCGAGAAGGCTCTGGAGCTGGGGTGGTTCTTGTATCACCTGCTCAGGAAACCACATCTCTGTCATACAAATTAGAATTTGAAGCTACCAACAATGTGGCAGAGTATGAAGCTCTTATCCTCGGATTAAGAGCCGCAAGGGAAATGGGAATTCAGGAGGTAGCAGTGTTCAGAGATGCCGAGTTGATAGTCTAGCAGATCAGAAGCGCTTATCAGGCCAAGCATCCTCAAATCAGGAGTTACAGAAATGAGGTATGGAACCTAATTGATAGTTTCTTCTCAGCGTGTAATATTTCCTTCATCCCAAGTGAGGAGAACACAGTGGCAGATTCCTTGGCTACATCAGCAATCAATTTCAAAGTACCCTTGCCACCCGAATTTAGGTATGATGTAGAAGTAAAATACAGGCCCTCCATACCTGACAACGTCAAACACTGGAAGGTGTTTGAGGATGATCTTGAGATCAAGAGGTTCTTGGAGACTATTGAATAATTTTTAGAGATGCATATCGACCAAAATTCTGTCTCTGAGGAAGGGTTTGATGGGGGTAAGTTACTAAGTAAAATAGCTAAGCATGACATTATTCAGCTTCCCAGCAATCACATTCCGAGGGGACTAGTCCCATTAGAGAGATTGTTCGATGGGAATGATGTGGCAGTAAAGGGCAGGGTTTCAGATGAAGATGCCGACACAACTGAGTTGAAAATTGGCACACCAGAGGAGCCTAAGTTTGTCAAGTTTTCAAGGGGTTTGACCACAGAACAGAGGACCGAATATACTAAGTTGCTGAGAGAGTTCACTGATGTGTTTGCATGGACCTACGAAGACCTCAAGACATATGACACATCAGTCATTGAGCACAATATCCCACTGAAGGAAGAGGCTAAGCCATTTAGGTTGAAGCTAAGACAGATAAATCCCTTGTTGTTGCCTGTCATGGAAAAATAAGTGAAGAAGTTGTTAGAGGCCCACATCATCATCCCCTTAAGATATTCCGAATGGGTGGCCAATTTGGTCCCGGTAAGAAAGAAAAGTGGAGAAGTCAGGCTTTGTGTTGACTTCAGGAACCTGAATAGGAGCTCAAAGAAAGATAATTATCCCCTGTCCAACATGGAACACTTACTACAGAGGGTAACCGATGCATCTAGGATATCCATGATTGATGGTTTTTCTAGTTATAACCAGATATCAATCATGCCCGAGGACAGGGAAAAAATGACCTTCACCACTCCTTGGGTCACATTCATGTATGCCAAAATTCCTTTCGGATTGATGAATGTAGGGGAAACATTTTAGCGAGACATGGACATAGCATTCATCAGAGAGAAGGACCAGTTTGTGGTAATTTATCTAGATGACATCATGGTCTTCTCCAGGATAGACAAAGAGCACTGCTGCCACTTGAAGAAGGTTTTCCTGAAGTGTCGGAGGTTTGGCCTATCTTTAAACCCCAAGAAATATTTGTTTGCTATTAAGGAGGGGAAGTTATTAGGACATATAGTATCGACAAAAGGAGTAAGGATTGATCCTCACAGGGTAGAAGCAATTCAGACCCTGTCACTTCCCAGATCTAAGAAGGAGGTTCAGGCCTTTTTGGGGAATATTAATTTTCTGAGGAGATTCGTCTCAAATTTTGCTGAGATGGTGAGACACATCACAACCATGCTCAGGAAGGGAAATGAAGTGAAATGGACCACTGAACCCAGAGAATATTTTGTCCAAATAAAAAGGGCATTGACTAAGGCACCTGTGTTGATCAGTCCTGACTATTCCAAAGATTTCCTGATTTTTTCTTTTGCTTCTTGTGATACAGTAGCAGTGGTCTTGTTGCAGAAAAATGATCAAGGACAAGAGAAACCTATTGCCTTCTACAGCAAGGCATTGAGAGATGAAGAACTCCGGTACGATAACATGGAGAAACAGGCATATTCCCTGGTGAAAGCCCTCAAAGATTTCAGAGTCTATGTCTTGCACTCAAGGATCACTGCATATGTTCCTTAGGCCTCTATGAAGGACATTCTTGTACAACCTGACATAGATGGAAGAAGAGGTAAATGGATTGCCAAGATCCTAAAGTTTTATCTGGTGATCAAGCCCACCAAGTTGATAAAGGGGCAGGGTTTAGCCAAGTTGCTGGCTGAATCCAATTGCAAAGCCTTGGGAATTGACTTCATCAATGAGCAAGCTGAGCCATCCAACAAGCATTTCCAGGGTGCCTTATCACTAGCGTCATGCGCCTAGTACAAGGACATCTTGTATTTTCTACAAGAATTAAAGCCTCCTAATGGATTGGGAAAAAGTAAGGCTAGAGCTCTAAAGATCAAAGTGGTCAGATATTGCCTCATTGACCAAGCATTGTACTGGAAATACCCTCTAGGGGTATTTTTAAGGTGTCTGGACCCGCAAGAGGCCCAAAAGGTTATGTTTGATTTCCATAGCGGTCTCTGCGGAGGTCATCATTTCTGGAAGACCACAACTCACAAGATCCTCCGGGTTGGGTACTACTGGCCCACTTTATTTCCTGATGTCTGCAAAGAAATCAGAGCTTGCATCAAATGCCAGAAGTTCTCAGGAAAGCAGCAGCTCAGATATCTGCCATTGAAGCCTATAGTAGTTTCAACACCCTTTCAGCAGTGGGGATTGGACTTCATCGGAGAAATTCATCCTCCCTCCAGTGGCTAGAATAGATGGATCCTAACTGCGACATACTATTTCACCAAGTGGATAGAGGCTGTCCCCACCAGGAGCACTTCTCACAAAGTAATTATCAGCTTACTGGAGGATATCATAGCTAGATTTGGCTGCCCTAGCAGGATTGTCACTGATAATGCCTCCCCCTTTCGGTCTAAGCCTCTGGTCAGGTTCTGTGAGCAATTTGAGATTTCACTGATTCACTCTACTCCCTATTATCCTTAGGGAAATGGACTGGCAGAATCTTCTAATAAAATTCTGATCAAGCTGATTAAGAAATTACTGGAAGACAACAAAAGGGCCTGGGATTCAAAACTCAAATTTTATCTATGGGCTGACCGAGTGACAACAAAGAAATCCCTAGGCATATCACCTTTCCAACTTGTTTACGGAACAGAGGCCATTTTCCCTACTCATCTCGCCTTAGCTGTGGCAAAATCCCTCCAGGACCTTGAAGGAGAGCCTGACCACATGGTTAGAAGGATCCATCAAATGGTGGAAGTACAACAAATTAGGGAACAGATCATGGACAGGGCCTACTATCATCAACAGAAGATCAAGCAGGCTTTCGACAGGAAGAGCAAAAAGAAAGAATTTGAGCTGGGTGATCTGGTGCTCAAATGGGATGCACCCAAGAAGGAAAAGGGCAAGCACAGTAAGTTTGATTCCCTCTGGTTTGGGCCTTTCAAGAAGGAATATTTAAATGATAAAGTATTGGGGATGATAAAGTTTGATGCCCTCTGGTTTGAGAGATTGGGGATGTGAGTCAATCTCATTGAAACTAAGTGGGAGTGGATAGTTTCATCAAGAAAAGGGTGGGGTGTTTCGGAATCCCTTTGGAGGAAACTTACTTCAAACTCCACGTTTTGAGATGAAAACTATGTGAGTGAGAAGTAACTTTCTGTGTGAATGAGTGAAAGTATGCCAAGTTTTTAATAATTTAGGTGTCACATTGCTGCATGTGGACTTCGCTTGGTCCTTACAACTATTGATTACCTAAGTTACTATGTGTCATTGGTACAACCTTGCGGAATTTAAAATCCCTAGGAAACTAGCATGTGGACATGTGGGTCCTTTACTATTCCCTTTAACTCCCTAAATGTGATTTAATCTAAGAAAGATTTGAAACTATCCTAGATTGTGAACATGTGGGCATGTATGGACCCGTTACAAAACCTTTAAACTTCCCTAGTGATCTAATATAAGAAAGTAAATTTCAACACTATCCTATCTTTGTAGCATGTGGGCATGTATGGGCCTGTTACAATCTTAAGATGTGTTTTAAAAATTAAACTAAGAGGAGTCCCAAGGGGGATGTTTTCCTCTCCTAAAGATTTTGTCCTTTTTAAGGGAGATGAAATTGTCCCACAACCTCTTTCTGATTCTCAAGATCGCTTTGAAGCACAAGAGAAGAGAATACTCAACGATTGATATCCAATTTCTGGTCCCAATGCAAGTTTTATATGTGATGTAGAATGATTCCAACTTAACTTTAGTCAAATTTATTGGGTCATGTTGTCATTGATGCCAATTGTTTGATTATTTGAGAGATTGTTGGATCATATGTCATTGATGTAAATGGTTTGGTTTGATTGATGTCATTAATTGATGTCAAGTAATTGATTGATTGATGATTGATGAACAATGAATATGCATTGATGAGAATGATAGATGTCCAAGTGGAAACCAATTGAAATGATGCTCTTGATGAGAATGATAGATGTCCAAGTAGAAACCAATTGATAAAGATGGATCATTGATATGATGCATTAATGAATATGGATCAATTAGTTGTCATTGATACATGATGCATATTTGATATATATGATGCAGTGGTGAATTGATGCAAAGATGAATCATTATTTTCTTATCATGGTTGATAAGGTGCACAAATGGATGAACTCCCAAGTGGTCCCCTTATGGTGAAAGCCCTCATGGGAAGATGCTTTATGGATTGAGTTATCCTAGAAGAATGGTTGGAGGACCCATTCTTGCATGTGGATTAATGAGATGAATATCAATGAAGTTGTTGGTGAAACTATCCTAGATGGATAGGCTTGACATGCCATTTCTAGTGGTATGTGGAATGTCACATAACTCCTCATGGTTTGAGAGGTATGGCTCTACGAAGTTGAAGGAACCCCATATGATGGCTTGAAGCCCCAAAAGGTCAAAGAAGTCAAAATGCTTGAAAAGAAGAAATCATTATTTAAATGATAAAGTAAAGTGA